>BPLR01015372.1:0-52399 GCA_021605095.1 Caerostris extrusa | reverse complement strand
CACCGAGTTGCCATTTCCTTCCTCTTAATTTTATTCGCATTATCATCTTTTATTATAATTTGATTACATTGCTTTTTAAGTGTAGCTCATTAAAAGGAAATGGGATGTAGCATTTGCTTCTTCGAATACGATATGAAAGAGAAGAAGCTTGCGGGGAGAGAAGGTGGGGGTAGATTCGCCCCATCAAAACATTATTCCGAGGGAATATGTTACTTTTTAATTGGGTCCTCCGATTTTTAATTCTTTAAAAGGGGAAAAAAGTTACGATGGCGAAGTCCTTTTTTTTTAAGCATATTTTACTATTGGAAGTGAAAGTAATACTTTTTTTTCTTTCATAAGTAACGAATAGCTTTTCTGTTAATTGGCAGAAAATTTCCCGCACGTTTTGCAAAATGTATTTATTAAATAATTTTCAGGAACGAGCTGTCTGTTTCAAATACAGAAGGTCTCTTATTAACTTTTTAAGCACTTCAGCATTAAAAAGCTAGCTATTAAAATTTAAAAATATAAGAGTTATATAATAAATTTTCCATCCAACTATAGTTTCTGAATTGAGGCATTTATAACATTTATATACATCTATTTTTTTAATTCAATTACAATATAATTAATTATTTATATTCTAATTCAATTAAAGTTACTAAAGTAACGAATAGCTTTATATGGGAGAAAAGCCATTCGTTGGGAAAGCATTAATATTGGGCAGTTTTTTAAAGGAGCTGTCATTCCCAGCATGTTTTTGAAGCAATACATATATTTATTAAAATTTAAGTTTAAGGCATGAGCTGCCTGTTTCATATACATTTTTTTCTTTCAGAATTAAGTCATGAAAATACCTTTAAGCATTAAAAACCTAGTTATACAAATTAAAACCTATAAATTTAACAATAATTTTTACCTTCAAACTATAGTGTTTTTGCATTGAGCCATTTATTACATTTATATGGATCATATATAAATTTATATATATAAATTTATATAACTAGGTTTTTACTGCTTAAAATGCTTCAAAAATTAATAACAGACTTTATTTATACGTCGGAGATTTGTAATTGAATTGAAAAAAAGATGTTAATAAAGATAATAAATTCCTCTATTCAGAAACAATAGTTGAAAGGAAAAAAAAATTATTATATAACTTTCAAATTTATAAATTTAAATAACAAGGATTTTAATTCTTAAAGTGCTTCAAAAAAAATGTAATGTAAATTAATGATTAATGTTACTCCGTTACCTTCTTATATGAAATAGACAGCTCGTTTCTTTAACTTAGCTAATAAATATACTTTACAAAACGTGCTGGTAATTTTCTTCAACTTAACAGAAAAGCCATTCGTTACTCTTGTAAGGAAAAAAAGTATTACTTTCTCTTGAATAGCAAAAATATGCTTAAAAAAGGCGTCGCCATAGTAACTTTTCCCGTTTTTCAAGAATTAAAATCGGAGGGCCCAATTAAAAAGAAAAACATATTCCTTTGGAAGAATGTTTTGATGAGGAATCCCCCCCCTCCCATCCACCCCCGCAACAAGCATTCTATTCGAAGAAGCAAATGCACTAACCACCGTTTCCTTTTAATGAGCTACACTTAAAAGCAATGTAATCAAATTATAATAAAAGATGATAATGTGAATAATTAAGAGGAAGGAAATGGCAACACGGAGTTTTCGTCTGCTTTTTTTTTCTTCTTTTGTATTTTTTTTATTTTTTTTTATTTATTCTCTATAGAGAATTTTGAGTGGTTAAGCGGTTTTCTGTTCTGCTCAGTTTACAACGTGTTCGTGTTTAATTTGTTTTTCAAATTAATGAACAAATTTTTTTTTTTTAAAACATTTTTCTATCACGTTTCTTTCGGAAAGAATAAGTTTTGCCAGGCGTGATACTTCGCTATTTGTGTTTTTTTTATTTCTTTGGAAATTTAATTGGCAATTTGTATGTGAAGACAGAAGAGAAATCTCTTACTTTACATATGAATGTCTTATTTAAAATACTACTCCATTCTCATTGGCTATTTTACAATTGAATAAGGTACTTCAGGGTACTGTAGACTGTATTAAGACGAGATTTGTTTTGTTATGTAAATACACAGAGTCTTGTCTGCATTAAAATTTTAAATTTTTTTGTACAAGAACTGAAAAATAAAGAAGAAAATAATAAAAATAATGTTGATTTTTTCTTTGTGTTACAGTAAAATACAAATATCTACATGTATAAGAAATGTGATAAAGCATTTAAAAACAGATGGCCAGAACATAATCGCATAATAGAATTCATTGAATTTGAATTCGATGTATGCTTTTGAGCCAAATAATTATTTTCTGGAATCCTTTTTTGTGACATCTTGATTTTTTAAAAAGTAATTGATTAAAACTATTTTAATATTGTGGATTAAATTTAAACTAAATCCCACTCAATTAAGGACGAAAACACTAGTGAAAAAATGTATAGATCATGATGTAAATTTGTATTTTTGAGTTTAAATTTTTTAATATCGTAATTGAATTAAGAAAGACGCATGTAAATGCAATAAATGCCTCAATTTTGAAACAATAGTTGGAGGAAATAAAATATTGTATAAATCTTAAATTTGTAAATTTAAATAACTAGGTTTTTAATGTTAAAACATATATTTTACAAAACGTGCGAAAAGTTTCTCCCAAGTGTTACTTCAAAAAAAGTTATCTTAGTAAGAGACCATTCTATATCTGAAATAGACAGCTCGTTCCATTAAATTCAGTTAATAAATATATTTTACAAAACGTGCGAAAAGTTTCTCCCAATAAACAGAAAAGCCCTTCGTTACTTTTTTTGCAAGAAAAAACGTATATATTTAGTAATTTCCCTATATACTAAACGTCAGGTTGAGCTGTGTACTTCCTCTCGGGTGAGAGTCTCGAGGCCTACTGACCATTTTCTCCCGAACGCCACAGAGGGACGCCAATTCCATTACCAGTGTGTAGAAGGAAGTACAGTTACATATATCAATTCAGAATAATAAAAAAATATTTTTAAAAGAGAGAATATTCTATGTTGTCTATTAATTCAACAAGCTGCGTTTTTTAAAAAATAAAAATATACAGTAACTTAACCTTGCTAAATCAAAGGAATTTGTAGTATTTATATCCACTGAGCGTAAAATTTTATATTGAAGTCTTAATAAAATTTTCTGTACTTATGACTTCAATAAATCATCCTTTTTTACAAGGACCTCTTGCAATTTCAGCTATCAAAGAGGAAAAAAAAATCCTAACTTTTTTTTTCTCAAAATAACTGCAACTAAATTTGGTTCACGTAATTTTATTTGCTACTACCACAAAAAATAACTTCCTATTTTCAAGTATCAACCAATGTAAAACCATTATGTTATTTATAGTAAAGCTTGAAGGGAAAAAAAAGTAGCCCGTAAAATTTCATTTTACTTGAGTTATAAATTCTATTTCCTACTATGGTTTTTATTGGGGGCTACTACCACAAAAATAACTTCCCTATTTTCAAGGGTGTAGGGGGAATATGAAAAGATCTCTGATTCTCATACACCAAACCCTCGTACAGGCATACTTCCCCATGATACTACTGTGCCCAAAAAGTAAAACCAATTTTTTTTTTTTTTTTCAGAACTCTTTATTTATTCTTCCAAATTTATTCCATCGCCTTCGAAGTAATCCCCTCCGGACACAATGCGGTCACTCTTTTTTCCAATCCTCAATGCATGCTAAAAAAGTCATCGGCAGGGATGGCCTCCAAAGTGCCGCCGATTCATGTTGAATCTCTTCAATCGACTCAAAACGATGTCTTCGGGTGGTCTTTGAATTAGCAAATAGCCAGAAGTCGCACGGTGTGAATCGATGATTGTGGAACGATAGGAGTTTCATTTTTGGAGAAAACGTCACGAAGAATCAATGCAATGTGAGCTGGAGCATTCAGTGTTTTCGGTAACCATCGAGATTTGACGCGTTTGAGGCCCAAAATGAAATGGACCGATCCTTTTAAAATTCCACCATCATCAGCAAGGTCTCTAATTATAAATCGATGGTTTGTAAGAACCAAATCTTTAATTTTTTAGACGGAAGTTTCGTCAATTGAGGTGGAGGGTCGACCAGAGGGCTCTTCGTCTTCAACGCGTTTCTCTGCCTTCTTTGAACTGTTTATACTAGTTGTAAACATTTCTTTCCCGATATAGGAATGCTCACCGAATGCCTTCTGCAATATTATATGCGTTTCCGCAAACAAAATTGAATGGAAGTTCTTTCCTCAATTCATTCAGACACTTCAAAATTGCCGCAATCAGTTTTAGCGTCTCACAAAGCCAAGCGTAACTCAAACACTAATGAATATTTTGACCTCAGATTTCACACAGATGTCAAGGACAGTGCCAGCAACCTAAAAGAAAGTACAAAATGAAATTCCATAAGCCCCGAGAATTTTAAAATGAAAATGGGTCTTATTTTTTGGACACAGTAGTACTTCCTCATCATTTAACTTGCGGGAAGGGAGGAGGGATTTATTATCACACACTATCTTTTTCAAAAGAGCTATACGGTAAAAAACGTTTTCTCAACGTTACGGTAAAAAAAGTCTCAAATTTAAAATTTATTTTATTTTTATATGTACATATTTTACTTTGTTTGTAATGTAGTATATTTTGCTTTTATTTTCTAAAAACGGGAAATCTTTTCTAACGTAAGGTTTGTGATCATTATTTCAATCTCTGCAAAGCGGGTAAGTGGACAAATTGGATTTGGAATCGCAATTCGTAAGACGGTACAAATAAACCCGCTTTGTGCGAATAACGGCTATCACTCAAGAAGTCTAGGCTAATACGGAAATGTTTTTAAGCACATTGGCTGTGAATAATCGAGCTTTACATTGGGAAAGAAAATCTTGTTGCAGAAATTCCAAATTGGGTTAGAATAATTGAATTCCAATAAAGCAAATAGCGCTTATCAAATATAAGTAAAATAAATAGAAAGTGGAATCTTATTTATATGCTTTCGTATTGAATGTAAGATCTCTATTAATATGCATGTTTGGCAATGTTGGTAGCAAACTAGGATGATTGATACGAATACATCGCAAAGATAAATAAGAGCGAAGATTTTTCATGAAAAATTGAAAAATTAAAAAAATTTTCATTAATATTACTATTGGGACTTAAGGCTGACAACCCTACCCCGTAAAAAGATAACATCTCAATAAGCAGTTGAATTTGTCAATGGGCAGACGGCCTTGATTCACAATGGGGCTGTTGCGCCATTGAAGAAGAAAAAGAAAATTGTTAAATAGTGCTTTTACCTCATTTTTTTTTTTTTTTAACTCACAGCTATTACTTACATATGGCTCTTATGCAACAAACTTGCAGTCTGATGTCGGCTCATGAAATTATGTTTGTGTTTTTCAAAATACGACTGCGTTATTTTTACACTCACATGTGTTTGTAAAATAGCTTGATGGGAGTTTGTATCGATATATTTTCAAATCAAAATTTCGTTGGCTGAAGTCAAAATATTTTATGAAAAATTTTTGAATGCAGATCAGTTCAGATATCAATGCTAAATTTTGAAGAAAAAGTCATTACAAATCATTTTGATTTTCAAATATTTATTTTGACATAAAGCTTGAATAACAGAAGAGTTTTGTGCGACATTTTGTGAAGTTTGGTTTGTCACTCTACGGTAATTTATGCACACTTTAGGCTTTAGTTTAAATTAGGGCGACCAGGGGTGGCCAACCAAAATGATATCGCGGGCCACATTGGAAATGCTTCCTAGCGGGCAGCATATAAAATTATATATCCCCATATTAGATTTAAAAAGACTATAGATATTTTTGAGTGAAAAATTGAAACAGAATGAGTTATTATTTTTGTGTTTGCTATTATTCTTACATGTAAACATAGATAATATAATAATAATAATGATATTAAACGCACATTGTCAAGAAATATATAACACTAAAATGAAAATATAAAAATATAAGCGAAATAGAAATAATGAAATTTTTAAAAAATATTTATTTTACTAGGGCAATATTTTTTTCTCTACTCTTTCACTTAGCTTTTGCAAATCGATCTCAATTTGGGTATTTGCACATCGTAATGTTTATTGCAGGTTAGCGTCCATTATGTTTGAACGTGTTTTGTGTTTGGTTAATTTCATTTTCGAAACAAAACGATTCGCATGCAATTCTGAAAACTCATAACTATAAACCCATAGATAAAACAGGCAAATATTTATTCTATATTGGCAAGAATATTATTTTAAATTCAAAGTTCATTTTTTCTCATAATTTCGACAGATAATCTTTGAACATATCGATGCACACAATATGTATTTTTTAATACATTGGTTTTCACTATTTTGGCCATTCTAAAATAAATATATTTTGTAAAAGTGTGATAAATCTCACGGGATGGAAAATATTCAAGCCGGGCGACGCGAGTTGGCCATCCCTGACTTAGACCATTAGCTACTATTTAACGTGGATTCCCAACCACTGAAAAACCTCCATGCCACCGCCAGGATTTGAAGTCTGAAGTGGTACCAATTGGAAATCAAGCCGCGCAATATTTAAAAAAATCCAACCTTTTTAAATCTTCAAAATCATTCAAAACAGCATTCCTACTTAAATCACCGTGAATTACTTAGAGCATAGTTTATTTTATGTGTAATGTAATGCGTACATTTTAAAATTCCAAATGAACCTCATCCAAATGAAAAAGACTTATACATCCACAGAAAACCTGATACCATGAAAACTCCAGTAAGTACCATTTAAAGAGGATCTTTACAACTTTTGAAATGCTTCATGAATAACGTTAGTCTTAAGGAATTTTCTGGAGAATTTGGCTTTTGTTTGAAATGATTTGTAATAAGATTTTAAAGCACTTTTCATGTCTTGGCTTGGGATTTTAAACATTTGTGTATCAATAGCTGTAAGTACTGCAGTGCCTTGATCAATTCCTTCTTCTAGAAGTTTCACATTTATCACTTTTTTTGACATTCTACAAGAAACACTGTTATAGTGTTTCTTGTAGAATTGGAAATACTTCAATATTCATTTATGCCTAGAATTTTCAAACTTTGGTATATTATTTTGGCTATTGAATGTGATAACGCTTCTTGTGGAATTGGGAATATTATATTCTTCACTTACGACTACATTTATCTAACTACTTTTGTATATTCTTTTAGAGACTCTTGAACAATTCCTTCTTCATGAAGTTCTTGATCTATTCAACATTCCTATATTCATGTGGCTATGGAAATTTTGACCATTCTTGTAGCAGTATTCCAATCAATTGCTTCATATATTTAGTGCATTATTAAACATTGTTATATTCCTGAGTTTATTCATTCGTTCTGGACTGTTCACACATGATAAGTTGAAATTTGCCGAGCAGATTTCAGTTTTTGTGTAATGTAATAACATGTATTTTGTTTAAAATTTCAAATTAACCATAGCTGAAGACTTATCCATCCACAGTAAAATGATACAAGAAACCTCGTGTAAGTACCATTTAACGAGGATCTTTACAACTTGTCAGGCAGACGACCCCTAACGACCTGTCCATCAATAACCTCACACCACTTCGTTCGAACGCCACCTCCCACCTTAATTGGAATGTTTTAACGATCCTAATTAAGTAAATTAATTAAACATCCAGTCGATGGAGAGTTTGTTATTCATCACCATTCCTAATGGACGGCGCCCTCATTAATTAAGAGATGTGGCCCGTAAACGCAGGCGATTTCTCTACACCCCCTCCCACGCACTCCCCGGAGTGATAGTTATTCGGAGTTCCCTGCTGGAAGTCACCTTTTATCTACCTGTGAGGGATCACTTGGGGTTGAATACCCATTCATTAGTTATGTGTGTTTAGTGAGCTTGCAGCGCTTCTTCAGGAGAGCTCTGGGTCTTCCCGAGGTCTTATTTGAAGTGCTTCAGACTTGAATTTCGTTGAACTTGAACTTACGGATACCGTCCTCTATGTTATAGCAGCGAATATGGATCTGAATTTCCATGGCTAAAGCTGTAATGGAGCTAAAATTATCGTAGGTTACATAAGATCTCTCAGATGTCTTTGGCCTACTCTTTCAAAAAAGCATACGTATCCAATTTTAAATTTTATTTATTGTATCTATGACTATAATTTTTGGATTAATTTTTTTATATACATCATTTGGCCTCGTGTCTCACTTATGTATCCAGGAACAGTCCGGCAAGAATTAATGAATTTTCTCTCTGGGAGGTACTTTAACTGATAACTGCCCAACGTTTGCATGTCGTATGGGAGTACCAACTGACAAGGCGACTGTTCTCAATGTCATAGGAGCGAATATGAATCTTAATATCCACATCTAAAGCTATAATGAAGCTAAAATTATCCTATAAGCTCTCTCAGATTTCTTTGGCATAATCTTTCAAAATTTGTTTGGCTTGTCGCTGTACGGTCATTTTGGCAACACTTTAGTCCAATTAGACCGCGACCTACAATTTAACATGGATTCCGAAACCGCTAACAAACATGCATGCTATCGTCTGGATATGAACTGAAGTCTGTGCTATCAAAGGCCAGAGCAGTAGGCCAATTGGCCAACAGGCCGCGCAACATTTTGTGTCGGAAAAAAGTCTTTAAAATTAAAAATCTTTTAAATCTTCAAAATTATTCAACATAGCATTGCTACCTAAATCACCATGAATTATTTTGAGCATAGCCTATATTTTGTGTAATGTAATGCGTGTTTTACATTGTAAATTATAATTGTGTGTTAATTGTAAATTAACCATAACTAAAGACCTATCCATCTACACAAAACCTGATACCACGAAAACTCGTGTAAGTACCATTTAACGTGGATCTTGACAACTTGTCAGGCAGACGATTCTCCTAACGACCTGTCCATCAATCACCCCCGCGAACCTCACACCACTTCGTTCTAACGCCAACTCTCTCCTTAATTGGAATGTTTTAATGATCATAATTAAGTAAATTAATTAAAATTCAGTCGATGGAGATGGTGGCGTGAGTTTGTTATTCATCACCCTTCCTAATGGACGGCGCCCTCATTAATTACCGGATGTGGCCCGTGAACGCAGACGATTTCTGTGCACCCCTGCCCACACACTCCCCTGGGGTGTTAGTTATTCGGAGTTCTCTGTTGGAAGTCACCTTTGTCTACCTGTGAAGGATCACCTGGGGTTGAATCCCCATTCATCAGTTATGTGTGCTTAGTGAGTAGTGGGAGCGTTTGCAGCTTCAGCAGAGCTCTGGGTCTTCAGGAGGTCTTCTGTTAAGGTACTTCAGGCTGAATTGCATTGAACTTTCTTAACTTAAGGCTACCATCCTCCATGTCATAGCAGCGAATATGGATCTGAATTTCCATGCCTAAAGCTGTAATGGAGCTAAAATTATCGTAGGTTATATAAGATCTCTCAGATGTCTTTGGCATACGTATCCAATTTTTAATCACATGTTTTGTAAATTTAATTTTATATATGACTATTTTTTTGCTATCAATTTTTTTATGCGCATCACTTGGCCTTGTGTCTCTCTTATGTATACCGTGAACAGCCAGGCAAGAATTAACGAATTTCCGTTCAGGGTATGACTTTAACTGATAACTGCCCAACATTTGCATTTAGTATGGGAGTACCATTGGCAAACTTGACCGTCAATGTGAGGTGCTTACACACGCTATCAAAATAGCATTGAATCTGTTCGTTTCTGAAAGTATTGCAAAATACGAATGCAATAGATTCCGACCTAGGGTCCTTATCCTTTCTAATTGGGTACATTATCATTCGGTCACGATCCGGGATTGACTTGGGATTAATTTTTATTCGTGAAACAATTTTTTTTACACATAAAATGGAATAATGGAATGAAAATCATTTCAGGTGTCGAGGTTCGTTTATATGCTTTAGCTTTCCTACAACTCATTGAGCTGCACAAAAGCTATACTTTTGTATTTTATATTCAAGCATTGTTTAGTGATGACTATGACAACCTTTTTGTATCACTTCTCTGGTGATTATTTTCATTTAAATGCCGAAAGTGTTATGCAGACATCTTGTCGTTTATCACTGATTACTCTGAGTTCTCACCTAACATCAATTTTAAATCATCATCATCAATAAAATGACAGCCTAGGGTGGGCCAAGACTTTCCTTTGAAGAGATTTCCCTGCATTCCTCTGATTGACAATTCTCCTCCAATTCTTAACCTTCAGTACAGCAAAATCTTTTTCAATTGCGTCTATCCATCACAACTTCGATCGTCCTCTTCCTCTTTGACCCTGTGGCTTTGCCAAAACGAGCCTTTTACAGGGTTTAAATAATTCATTCAAAATACATGAGCAGCTCAGTTATCTATTGATCTCATTAATAAATTTTATACTATCTGGGTCTTTATAGCATTTATAAATTTTGCGTTGTACCGTCTTCTCCAACTCTTTCAACTTTCCCTGATACCTCCAAGAATAAGATCTTCGACACTTCCTCTCAAATATACAAAAATGGACCTCATCAGATCTTGCCAAAGTCCTTGTTGCAGAACCATAGACCAAAATAGGTTAAATAATAGACCAAATAATAAATAATCCAATTAGCAGATGGTGTCACTGAACGGTGTGTGTCGACTGAGAATTTTCCCCCATGTGTGAGGGTAACGAACTCTGACCTTCGACCCCAGGGAAGGGTACAAGACCTCTGAGAGAGCAAGTTTGGGGGTCGATTAGAGCGGATAACTTGTGTGACACAGCGAGAGAATGGAAATGGCGACAATCCAGATTTATCAATTATTATAAATATAGCTGTAAATAAGAGTGTGTAATTAAAATGACTAGAAAAAGCACATTCTGTTTTTTACCCCCTAGACACCACACCCTGTATATATATATATATATATATAAAGAGAGATATATTTTTTTATAAAGAGATTATTTTTATATATATTTTTCTCTACATAAACTCAAGAGCCAAAACATTCTGACCACCTGTCAATAATGAGTTGGCCCACCTTGGCGCGCAACACAGCTTCAACCCGCCTTGGCATGGATTAATACCACCACTTAATACCAGTTAAATACTCACTTCCACCTGATCACGTGCCTTCGACGTCATTCAGGCGAGTTCATTGCAAAATGTAGGGGTGGTCAAAATGTTTTGCCTTTTGAATATATATATATATATATATATATATATATATATATATATATGCCGTGACACTTCGAACATGTTCCTAATTCCTTTTTTTTCCACTTCTTCGCTCCTCCTGGAGATCTCTAGAAGTTCCCACTCTTCCAGAAACAACCGGGAACACAGCGGAGAGAGGGCAGATGAATAAGTCAAGTCACTCGGTAAATTATTATCGGCTCCTCAATACCTTTTTAGGCTTTTGCTTCTCAAATATTTTATTCTCTCTCTTCCATGCCTCCCTCTTTCTTTTGGACATACTTCCCTTGTGCGACTTCTTGGAGGGGGGGATTTATGATTTTTAGCACCCTCCCATGGAAAGGTTCTCGGCGGGAATGCAATATATCACACGCTGTTCGAAGGCCTTTTTTTTAGATATATACATGGAGAGGTAGTGGGGTCGTTTTCACTGGGGTAGGCGTTAATAAAAAATAATAATAAATGATTCTGTTCGTTCCTTCGATCCGTTCGCTTCATTCATTTTCAAGGGAAATGCAATTTTTTTTTTTTACTTCTGCCGAAGCTCTGTTTTTTTTTTTTTTTTTTACTGCTGAGGCTCTAGAAATACATTTGTCATTTTTTTTTTTTTTATCACAGCTGTAGAAGTTTTCATACGTTTCCCCGGTGCTGTTTTAGAATAATTTAATGCAGCATCAGAGGGAATTTATGTAAAAATACACTGGTGAGTAGATAGGAATTATGGAACTTTAAATGAAATCCGTGGTGTTTTCCACCTTTTCATTGGTGTGGTACTTAAATTGCACTGTGTATAGGAGAATTAAATATTTGTCATAAGTATGATGGAAGTTGATGTACCGGAATGACTAGCGCTCGGTACCACAGATTTCGGTTTCGAGTTCAGGCAGTGCCATGGATGTTTGTAGTGTCCGGAATCCGTTTAAACTGTAGTTTGGTTTGGTTTGATTTGTCGCCCCTACGGTTATCTTGTGCACACTTTACGTTAAACAGACTGGGACCTACACTTTAAAGTGGATTCCGAAACCACTAACAAACTTCCATGCCACCGCCAGGATTCGAACCTGAAGCCCCTTCGGTACCAACGGCGAGAGCGCTAGCCAGTTGGCCATCAGGTTGCTACTTCAAACTGTAGGTGCCGGTTTAACATGAACTGTAAAGCATCAAGGTGCCCAATCAGACTTCTCACCCACATCATTCCCAACATCATATATATACTCCATATATATATATATATGGAGTGCTAGTGGGGGCGTTTTTCACTGGGGTAGGGCGTTAATAAAAAATGAATCTGTTCGTTCCTTCGATGCGTTCGCTTCATTCATTTTCAAGGAGCTGGAATTTTTTTTTTACTTACTTCTGCCGAAGATCTGTTTTGTTTTTTTGCTGTTGAGTGTCTAGAAATACATTTGTCATTTTTATTTTATCACAGCTGTAGAAGATTTCATACCTCTCACCTGTGCTGTTTCAGAATAATTTAATGCAGTGTCAAAGGAAATTTATCTAAAAATAAACAGGTGAGTAGGGCAGGAATTATGGAACTTTAAATAAAATCTGTGGTGTTTTTAATAAAATCCAACTTCTCTGTGGTGATTGTATTCTGGTATTCGCATATACTACTGTATATATATTACTATTGTATATTCCGTATACTATTGTATAAATTGCGCTGTGTATATGAGGATTAAATATCTGCCATATGTATGATGGAACATGATTTACCGAATGACTAGCGCTTAGTACCACAAGTTTATGTTTCGGATCCCGGATTGCCATGAATGTTTGTAGTGGTTCAGAATCCACTTTGACCCATAGATCCCTGTAATGATTGTAAAGCGATAAGCGTAGGGCTGACATCCCTCCCCCCTGTAAAAAGTCAGCGGTAAGGAGCCAAGTCGGACTTCTACCTACGTGTGGTCCGTGGTCCATCACAACATAAGCGCCCCCCCCCTTTTCCCTTCAACCGTGAGTCCATACAGGTTCGTGGGTTTGGTCTAGATGTCCACCAAGTGGGATAAGGAACAACAACAGCAGAATATGTAGGATTGGATTGTATGTTAATTCAATTAGTAGATGGCGTCACCGAATTGTATGTGTCGACTGAGAGTCGGGTTGGCAGCAAGGAGAGCGTGACGCAGCGAGAGAATGGAAATGGCGACAACCCAGATGAATTAAATATTGTAAATGTAGCTGTAAATAATGGTGTGTAATTAAAAACAGTTAGAAAAGGTACACCCGGTTACTTCATTGGTCTTCAAATTACCCTCTAGACATCTCTCTCTCTATATATCTCTATCTCTCTATCTATATATATGAGAGTGAGAGAGATTTATCTATATATACAGTAGAACCTCTTTAAGTCGAACTTCGATAAGTCGAAAATCTCCAAAACAGGAAAAAAATTTTTTGTTCCTTCCATTCAAGCACCGAAAACTCCATTACTCGAAATTTCACCCCTCTATAAGTCAGAAATAATTAGCCATCCCCACAAGCCATTTTGGTATAAATTTTCCCTCCGTAACTCGAAAAAAAATAATTGGACTAATTAACAATTTTGATTTTACAACCTTTACAACTCTATCGTTTGATATTATTTTGATTTTTTATTGTAGTACATAATATAACTATTAATTTGCAAATAAACATGTTTATTATCTCTGTAATTTGAATTTTTATTTATTTCACCTCTCTAACTCAAAATAAGTCAGAAAGAATCTAAACCTCTACAAGTCGAATAGTTCCTTGCAAAATCTGGGTAAGTCGAAATCTTCCATAAGTCGAATTATTTGGCGTCTCCTTGAAGTTCGACTTACAGAGGTTTTGCTGTGTATATATATATATATATATATATATAACGCGTGAAAATTGAAACACCACATCGAAGATAAAACGCGTTTGTCCGATCAAACAAAGACATCTCCAACTAGACACAAATCCAACACCAGACGTCGAGAGGACACTTCGAACATGTCCATAATTCCTTTTTTTCCACTCTTCGCTCCTCCCTGGAGATCTCCGGGAGTTCCCACTCTTCCAGAAACAACCGGAAACACAGCGGAGAGAGGGCAGATGAATAAGTCTGGTAACTTGGTGAATTATTATCGGCTGCTCAATCCTTTTGCAGTCTTTGTGCTTCCAAAATATATTATTCTCTCTCATCCCTGCCTCCCTCTTTCTTTCGGACACAACCCTCCTCGTGCGACTTCTTGGGGGAGGTGGGGAGATTTTATGATTTTTCTTAGCACCTTCCAACGGAAAGGTTCTCCTTCGGGAATGTCATACATCACACGCTTTTCGAAATGCAGTCCTTTTATATAAATATATATATATATATATGGTGAGCTGGGTGGGGTCGTTTTCATTGGAGTGGGCGTTAATAAAAATTAATAAAAATGAATCTGTTCGTTCCTTCGATGCGTTCGCTTCATTCATTTTCAAGGGAACTGTGATTTTTTTTCAAGTTCATACCATTCAAGCCATTTTTAAGTTCAAGTTCATACCAGCATGTGACCACACGTGTTCATGGGTTTGGTCTAGATGCCTACCAAGTGGGATAAGAGACAACAACAACAAAATATGCAGGATTTGATTGTATGGTAATTCAATTAGCAAATGGCGTCACTGGATGTGTCGACTGAGAGTCGGGTTGACAGCAAGGAGAGCGTGACGCAGGGAGAGAATAGAAATGGTAACAACCCAGATGTATTAATTATGGTAAAATGTAGCTGTAAATAAAAGTGTGTAATTAGAAATGACTAGGAAAGGTACATCGTGTTTCTTCATTTGTTTTCAAATTACCTCCTAGACACCACACCGTGCATGTATATATATATATATATATATATAGAGAGAGAGAGAGAGAGAGAGAGAGAGAGAGAGAGAAATATTTTATCTAAACTCATGTTTGTGAAAATTGCAACACCATGAAATTTTCAGGAAATGCAAATTAGCGCATGATATGCAAATGATTAGAATTTCAAATCCGTAGCGCATGCGTATGCTGAGCAGCGCCCTCTGAACGGCGGATGGATCCGAATAAATAGACGGCTGTAGCGAGGCGTGTATGGTTATCGGTGGTTATCTGCTAGTGGTAAATGTTAGCTCAATCGTTACTTATGCCTCTTCGACGAAAGAGAGCGAGATTTGAACAACTTACAGAGTTTGAACGGGGGAGAATCATCGGCCTTCGTGAAGCTGGATTGTCTTATCGTGCAGTAGCTGCTCGTGTGCAGCGTAACAGCAGCACAGTGATGCGTCTTTGGAAGCAGTGGACGGACGAGTGTCGGACAACTCGGAAATCCGTTGGAGTGGACCCCGAAATGTGACGTCAGCTCGCGATGATAGACACTTGGTCCACATGGCGCTGACGGACCGTATAGCTTCCTGTAGACAATTGGCAGCACAGTGGTCAATAGCTACAGGTGTTTCATTGTATGTTTCATCAATTCGTAGACGTCTGCTGCAGCGTGGACTCCGCACAGGACTCCTTTATACAGGATCCCTCTCACGCTAAACCATCGCCGCCTGCGGCTACAATGGGCCGCTCAGTATAGAGACTGGCATGCTGATTGGCAGCATGTCGTGTTTTTCTGACGAATTCAGCTTTAATTTGTGGTACCATGACGGCCGCATTCGTGTCAGACGCTATGTCGGTGAACGCCACCGTCGGAGTGCATTATCGAACGCCACAGTGGACGAACACCCGGAGTTATGGTCTGGGGTGCCATAGCATATCATGGACGATCTCAATTGCTAAGAATTGTGGGCAATCTAAACAGCAACCGGTACATCAGTGAAGTTCTACAGCCCCAAGCTGTTCCTTCCTTCAAAGCTTGCTGGGCGCTGCATTCCAACAGGACAATGCCCGCCCTCATATCATAGGACTGTTCAATCTTTCTTTGCAACGCGGCAGGTACAGCTTCTTCCTTGGCCTGCGTATTCCCCGGATATGTCGCCGATTGAACATGTGTGGGGATTTCGTTGGTCGGCGTCTCGCTCGTGATCCTCATCCTGTTGCTTCTGCAGACGAACTTTGGGTGCGCATACAAACAATATGGAATGCTCTTCCTCAGGCAGACATTCAAAATTTGTTTGACTCCATGCCACGTCGTGTAGCAGCACTTATTGCGGCGCGTGATGGCTACAGAAAATGCTGATTCCGATCTCTTGTTATTGTTTGTTTGCATTGAACATTTAATCATTTATTTGTACTACCACTCAACTTTATATAAATTTCATTCAATTATGCCTATTCCTTCATGGTGTTGCAATTTTCACAAACATGAGTTTATATATTTTCTCTGTAGATATTTATCTTTATATATATTTATATGGCGTGTGGTAATGGATACACCCCATCGAAGATAAACGCGTTTGTCGATCCAACAAGGCATCTCAGATAGGAACAAATCACAAACACTACAAGTCGAAAGGACACTTCGTTCATGTTCCTAATTCCTTTTTTCGGCTCTTCGCTCCTGCCTGGAGATCTCGGAAGTTCCCACTTTCCAGAAGCAACCGAGAACACAGCGGGAGAGGGCAGATGAATAAGTCAAATCACTCGGTGAATTATTATCGGCTCCTCAATCCTTTGCAGTCTTTGTGCTTCAAAATATTTTATTCTCTCTCCTCCCCTGCCTCCCTCTTTCTTTTGGACACAACCCTCCTCGTGCGACTTCTTGGAGGAGAGAGGGGCTTTATGATTTTTAGCACCCCCCAACGGAAAGGGTATCCTTCGGGAATGCAATACATCACACGCTTTTCGAAATGCAGTCCTCTTTTTTCTTCTATATATGGAGAGCCAGTGGGGTCGTTTTTCACTGAAGTGGGCGTTAATAAAAAACGAATCTGTTCGTTCCTACGATGCATTCGCTTCATTCATTTTTCAAGGGAGATGTGGAATTTTTTTATATCTTTTACTTCTGCCGAAGTTCTGTTTTGTTTTGGTTGCTGCTGAGGCTCTAGAAATACATTTGTCATTTTTTTTTTTTCTCCCAGCTGTAAAGATTTTTCATGCCTTTCACCTGTGCTGTTTTACCATAATTTAATGCAGCGTCAGGGGAAATTTATCTAAAAATACACAGGTGAGTAGCCATGAATTGTGGAACTTTAAATAAAATCCGTGGTGTTTCCCTCTTTTCAGTGGTGATTTTATTGTGCTACTTAAATTGCGCTGCGTATATGATAATTAAATATCTTTTATTTATCATATGTACGATAGACATTAAAATAATTCATTCAAAAATGGAGTTTTTACGTTCACTTTGCATTGTTTTTAATATGAAGACTATTTTAAATGTGTAGCCGTGCTTCCTCCTGTTGGTATCGAGACTCTCACCCGAGAGGACGCGACAGTGCAACCGGCGCTGCCTAAGTGATGTTTAGTTTATAGTCTAAAATATATTCATATAAGACTATATATTCATATAGTTTAGTATACATACACATATACACTCAAGAACCAAAACATTATGACCACCCCTACATTTTTGCAATGAACTCGCCTGGATGACGTGGAAAAGGCACGTGATCAGGTGGAAGTGGTATTTAACTGGTAATAAGTGGTGGTATTAATCCATGCCAAGGAGGGTTGAAGCTGTGTTGCGCGCCAAAGGTGGACCAACTCGTTATTGACAGATGGTCATAATGTTTTGGCTCTTGAGTGTGTATATATATATATCTATATATATAATATATATATATATATATTTCTATACAGAAAATATTTTTATAACCAACTTATACCCATATTTATACCAAATATGTTTGGCTTAAGTTGGCCTTCCACAAACTTTTACCCTGAGATGAAGTATATATCCTGAGTATAGGAGAATCATTTATAGTAAAGCTTAGCCGAAAAAAAAAAGGAGCACGAAAATTTTATTTTACTTGAATTATAAATTCTATTTCCTACTATGGTTTTTATTGTGTGTGTGGTGGGGGGGAGTATAAAATGTTCTCGGATTCTAATACAAACAACCCCTCATATAGACATACCCATAATAAATCATCCGGGAAAGGGGAGGTTTATTATCACAACATATCTTTTTCAAAAAGAGCTATATGGAAGAAAAACAAACAGAAATAAAAGTCCAAAATTTAAAATTTACTTTGTTTGTAAGGAGGGAAGGAATTTGTTTGCAGGGAAGTGGACAAATTGTGGATTTGGATTCGCAATTCTTAAAACGGTCCAAATAAACCCGCTTTTGTACGAATAACGGCAATCACTCAAGACCTCTAGGCTAATACGAAAACATTTTTAAGCATCTCGGCCGTGAATAATAGAGCTTACCATTGGGAAAGAAAATCTTGTTGCAGATATTCCAAAGTGGGTTAGAATAATTGAATTCCGAGTAAAACAAATAACGCTTATCAAAAGTAAGTAAAATAAATAGAAAATGATATCTTATTTATATTTTTCGTACTGAATGTAAGATCTCTATAAATATGCATTTTTAGCAAATGTTAGTAGCAAACTATTATGATTGATACGAATACATCACGAAGATATATAACAGCGAAGATTTTTCGTGAAAAAATAACTGTAAACATTTTAAGCTAATTATTTCACTTGATTTTTTTTATAAAATCATTTAAAAATAGAATCGTTTGAATGTAAATTCTATGATTTAAATGCTATAATTTTTTTAATTAATTTCACGTGTTTTTTTTATAAAATCGTTTGAAATAGAATCAATCGTTTGAATGTAAATTCTATAATTTGAATTCTATATTTATTTTTTGTAATTACTTTCACGCGATTTTTTTATAAAATCGTTTGAATGTAAATTCTATAGTTTTTAAAATTTCTTTCACGTGCTATTATATCGTTTGGAATTCTATAGTTTCTAATTTTTTATTTAATCAGTTTTCTTTTTTTTTTTAGTTTTGAGCGATAACTGATGAACATAATTTATTGCCTGAAAAAGATTTATTGATATTTTTTTCTTTGTTTAAAATTGCTGTTATGCGTTTTGTTCTTAGATTAAATTCTAAATTTTATGGGTTACCTGTTTTTCGGTCAATTGATTAAATTTTATCTTTATTATTCACTGTAGATTTTAATTTTTAACTTTTATAATTCTTTTTTAATCGTCTGCTTTTATAATTATTTATTTATTTTCATATGCAAGTAATGTAAAAAAATAATTTTTGTGGAAATGATACTTCAAAATACTTATTAAAAAATTAAATTACAAAGTCTTTTTTTTTTTTGGCGCGATTTAATATTTTTTATTTGATGTATAACTAAAAATTGCGAGAAATTTTTTTAACTAAATAAATAATATCACATAAGTTAGCATTAAAATGAAATAAAAATTTTCTGAAATTCCAATAATTCGAAAATCGTCAAATTTAAAATAATTAAATGTAATAAATAATTTTTGTAAGTAACTAAGTGAACGAGATTAAGATCATCAATTTAGAATATTCCAGGAATCAAAATATAATCTTTTAAGATTTTTGTTTTACGTTCAGGTTTTAATATTTCTGTGTGGTAGGTTTTCTTTTCAAATGTTACGTTAATATATTTGCTTAAAAAAAAATTATTATATTCATATTTAAAATTTTTTTCATATTCTTACTCACTTTATTTTATCAAAGCGAAATAATTGAAAAATGATGCTTGAAATCATTAAAAATGATGATTGATGCTTTTAAAAATGATGAAAGAATAGATGAAAAAGCTTTTAAAATGATGATGAAAGAATAGATGAAAAGCTTTTAAAATGATGAAAAATAGATGAAAAAGCTTTTTAAATGATGAAAGAATAGATGAAAAGCTTTTTAAAATGATGAAAGAATAGATGAAAAGCTTTTTAAAATGATGAAAGAATAGATGAAAAAAGCTTTTTAAAAGAAATGATGCTTTTTAAAATACATAAATTCATCTTTGAAATGTCTTGTATATTTAGGTTTCACAAGGGCATTTGACTTTATAGGAATGTTTTATGTTTTAATCCGTTAGATATACTATCGAGTGTGATCAATTACGATATTAAAATGTTGTTAAATTTATGGTATTAAAATATATATTATTAAATGTTTTAACTCAAATTGCCGCTTAGACCTTGAAAAAATTTATTGGGCCTTCTATCGGTCTCAAATGAACAAACTTTAAGTTTTATGGAATTATATACCATATTTTCAATTAACAAACTTATAGTTTTATGTAGTTATTAAAAATATTTTCCTGAAATTTTTTCTCGATTCATTTGCACTCTTTACGGATATTTCGTCTAAATTACAAATTTTTCATTTAATTGAAGCCAAAGCCATGTCATATCGTCTAATTCAATATAAAATAACCTTGCTACATTTTTTAAACCCAAACGGCACTTTTGAAACTACCATATCATTTACTAACTTGTCTAAATGTTCTTCCTAATCAGACATTTTATCTAAAATAAATATCATATCTAAATTAGATGCAACACAATCAATTCGAGCGGTGTCGGACATTATGTGGATATCACGATTTTGTTCATACCCAACAGCAAGCACCATCTAACGTTGAACAGCCACGTCCATTACACTGATGAAAAGAACACGCCGGACGCAGCGCGCATGCGTATCGCAGGATCTAGGCACGTGCCATCTATACATCAGCAATCAAAAGGTGCTAATGACAGCAGGAATGCAGCCCCACCCCCTCCCATTGTCGGTGGGTCTCTATGCAGATGGAAGATTAATGACCGATCATTTCGCTTGGTCAGATAAACACACACAGACATAAGGAAGGTTATGGGAACGACTCGGTCGCAGCTAAAAACAGCGGGTACGAATTCGCAAAGGGTGTTTGGAATTTAACTTCCGGTATGAGATGCAATGTTGAATAAAGGGAGATTTTAATGAAGTTTATATCTTATGAATTTTAACATTATATATTAATAAATTCATGAATCATAACTTTATTGACGTTTTCAATACCAATTAGATTTTACGATCATAGATACAGTTGAAAAACAAGTAATATAAAAAAAAAAATCTTAAAGTCAATTCCGACTTTTTTTCCACCATATTGCAGAAAAGTGCTTTATAAATAATTTTCATTCATTTTTTAAATTCTCTACTATTAGTTCACTCTCTCCCTATATATATATATATATATATATGATATATTTTTAATTTGAAATTTTCAATCGTTCATAAAATACTTTTTTTATTCATCCACTCAAGTTCAAATACATTTTTTAAAACTTGTAATGGATGACACTGGATGTTAATACAGTTTTTTCAAATATTAATTCAGTAATTAAATTTAATTTATTAATTTTAGTTTTTTTTTTAGATTTAAGTTGCATGTATCTACCCATAGATGGCGCCAGATAAACTTAAAAAAATGAATGAAAATTATTTATAAAAGGTATTCAGCAATATAGTGAAAAAAAGAAGAAATTGAAGAAATTTTTTTTTTATTATTTGTTTTCACTATATTGCAGAAAGTCCTTCATAAATAATTCCTCATTCATTTTTTTTAAGTTAGAAAATTCTCTCTCTCTCTCTCTCACATACACTCTTTCCATCTCTCTCACTCATTTATTCACATGTTTCATTTCCATTTTGTTCCCTCCTTGACTCAGACTAGAACCCAGAATTAAAAAAAAATTTGAAAAAGACATTTTATTCCAGCGATCTACTCGTTTCGCCACTGACGGTATTTATTCCTAAATTTATATCCTGCTAAATATCTTATATAAGAGAATTTTTTTTTCTCCAATATAAAAGCTAAAATTAATTAATTAAATTTAATGAATGAATTAGAATTAATATTTGAAAACACTGTATTAACATCCAGTGTCATCCACTACAAGTTGAAAAAAAAAAAATGTATTTGAACTTGAGTGGATGAATAAAAAGTATTTTAGGAACGATTGAAAATTTCAACAAGATATATATATAGGGAAAGAGTGAACTAATAGTAGGAATTGAAAAATATATAAAAATGCATATAAAAACACATCCAATAATAAAGATATGATTTATGAATTTATTAGTAGATTAATGTATATTAATTATCATTAAATATGTATTAATCTATACTAATAAATTCATAAATCCTATCTTTATTGACATTGCTCTATACCTATTAGTTTTTCTGTTCATAGGTCCAGTTGAAAAAAATTTATAAATGCATATAAAAATACGTCCGACATATTGATAATGTATTGGATGATATGTATAAATATGTATTAGATGTTATTATCAGTTACTTGGCATGTATGAATAATAAACGTATGTATAAATATGTAACGATAAGTATAAATATGTATCAGATGTCATTTTTTTAAATGAAAAGTACTTGAAATATTATTTTCTGAAATATATGGAAATTCGATGATTTTTAAGCGATGAACAAATGAAACGAGATTTATACAATGACATATTTATATTCAAGACAATAGTTCTTTCAATCAGACAAGTTTGTAACTTTATGTCTGTCCTTTTATACAATAAAGTTTCTTACGCTTAACAATAGTTGTCATAATACAAATAGAATTATTATTATAATTATTTTTTGGAATTACTTATTTCGAAGAGGTTTGTCTTGTTTACTGGAGATTTAATTTAATGTTGGCAATTTGCCGATGAAATTTTAAATGAACACAAGAATCACCATTGTATGAATTATTAATTCATTTTATTTTATTTATTTTTACTGATTTGACACTAACCATTAAAAGTTAGACAGTGAAATTGAATGAGATATAACTAAAATGTTGGCATGAAGATTTTCATCAAGAAAAATCATATTCTGTGCTACGAGAGGGCATAGCGCTTTTGAATCAGAGAAAAGAACATTTAAAATACAATGTAAACGTCAAATCAGTTTGTGAATAAATTAAATTAATTTATTCACAAATAAATTATTTTAATTTATTCACATTACATTTGAAAAATAACGCTTTACATACATTAGAATTGCCCGACTTTAGTAAATGATTTTTTGATGACCGTGCACTCTGGCGCTGAATCCCGGCGGTGCCATGGATGTTTGAGTGGTTCGGAAATCCATTTTAAACCATAGGTCCCGGCCTAATAGAATCGTACAGCGATGTGGGGGTAGTGTTCTCGCGCCCGTAATATATCTTCAAGCTATGGGTAGTGCTAATTGAGTAACAGCTGTGCAGTCCTTGTTCATGGCATAAGCATTAACTGCCTCTGAATTGCCAGCTGCATTAGAGCAATAACAATAAATGATTTATGTCTTACTATAGTAACTGGAGATGTGAAAAACTATGAATTTTTATTAATGGTGGCAATTATTAATGCCAATATAAATTGAAGATTAATTTTAATCAGTAAATTTAACATTCCTTAATTATTTAATACGTGATTAATTTATGTACATGAATAATATACATTCATATTACATTTTATCATAAAGTAAGATAAATATTAAAATAAATCTTACATATGACAAATAAATGATGTTAAACTCCCATATATACAACGCAGTTCAAATGCCACAATAATATCACCACTGACAAGATAAAAACACCGCAGATTTTATTTAAAATTCCATAATTCCTGACTACTCACCTGTGTATTTTTTGATGCATTTCCACTGACGCTGTATTAAATTATTCTAAAATAAGCACAGGTGAAAGGTATGAAAATTTCTACAGCTGTGATAAAAACATTATTATTACACACTATTATTTACACTACTACTAGTACATCACATCATATCACTGTGCCTAGAGTTGAGTTACCCCTCTACAGTTTGGGAATGAAGTGACGGAGAAGAAGTCTGACTGGGCTCTGTGACGTTCTACAATTCATGTTAAACCGGTACCTACAGTTTAATGTGGATTCCTAACCACTACAAGCATCCATGCCACTGCCGGGACTCGAAACCGAGACATGTGGTACCGAGCATCATACATTTGACAAATAATTGATTCTCTTATGCACAGCGCAATTTAAGTACCACAATAATATCACCACTGAAAAGATGGAAGCTTTGGAAAGATTTTATTTAAAGTTCGTAATTCGTGCTACTCACCCGTTTATTTCTAGATAAATTTCCCTGACGCTGCATTAAATTATGGTAAAACAGCACAGGTGAAAAAGGCATGAAAACTTCTACAGCTGTGATGAAAAAAACAGAAATGTATTTCCAGACATTCGGCAGGGAAAAAAAAAAAAAAAAAAAGCAGAATTTTTGCAGAAGTAAAATAAAAAAAAATTCATAGCTTCCTTGAAAAACGAATGAAGCGAAAGCATCGAAGGAACGAACAGATTCATTTTTTATTCTTTTTTATTAACGCCTACCTCCGTGAAAAACGATCCCACTGGCTCTCCATATATATATAGCAAAAAAAGACTGCATTTCGGAAAGCGTGTGATGTATAGCATTCCCGAAGGAGAACCTTCCCTTTGGAGGGTGAAAAAAATCATAAAATCCCCCCCCTCCCTCAAGAAGCCCCACTGAGGAGGTTGTGTGTCCAAAAGAAGGAGGGAAGCAGGAATGAGAAAGAAAATATTTTGGAAGCACAAAGACTAAGGGAGGGATTGAGCAGCCGATAATAATTTACCAAGTGACTTGACTTATTCATCTGCCATCTCTCCACTGTGTTCCCGGTGGTTTCTGGAAGAGTGGGAACTTTCGGAGATCTCCAGGGAGGAGCGGAGGATTGAAAAAAAAAAAAAAAGGAATTAGGAACATGTACGAAGTGTCCTCGACTTTTAATGTCGGATTTGTGGCTATTTGGAGATGTCTTTGTTGGATCGGACAAACGTGTTATCTTCGATGTGAGGTTTTACATTACCACATGTCATGCATATATAAAGATAAATGTATATAGAGAAAAATTTATAGATAAAATCTCTCTGTCTGTCTATATATATATATATAAATATAGGTTGTGTTGTCTAGCGGGTAATTTGAAAACAAAACAGGATGTTCATTTTCTAGCCATTTTGAATTACACACTGTTATTTACAGCTAACAATAATGAATGCTTCTGGGTTGTCGCCATTTCCATTCTCTCTTTGCATCACACGGCTCCTCCTGCGTCACGCTCTCCATGCTGCCAACTCAACTCTCAGTCGACACATGCCATTCATTGAAGCCATTTGATAAATTTAATTATCACACAATCAAATTCTGCATATGTTGTTGTTGTTGTTCCTTATCCCACTTGGTAGGCATCTGGACCAAGCCCGTGTGGTCACACGGTTGAAGGGAAAGGGGGAGGGCTAGCTTATGTTGTAATGGCGCCTCCGTAGATAGAACTTGGATCCGTGACGACTGTTTTACGGGGTAAAGTTGTCGCCCCAAAACCCAACGGTTTACTGTCATATCAGACAGGGACCTACCGCTTAAAATGGATTCCAAACCATTACAAACATCCATGTCATCGTCTGAACTCGAACTCGAAACCTGTGGTAACCAACGGCAGAGAGCTAGCCAATCGGTCATCAGGCCCCTCGTTAGTCGGATTGCTTGGTGGGAGTTTCTCTGGTTTTCTCCCATATGATATGCAAATATATGGGGTAGTCCCCCCCCCCCGTAAAACTACTACTACTGTTCACTGTGCCTAGAGATGACTTGCCCTTTTACAGTTCGGGAATGGTGTGGGTGAAAAGTCTGATTTGCATCTGTGCTGCACTACTTTCATATGAGGAAGGGACCAACGAGTTAAAGTGGATTCTAAATCACAAGAAACATCCATGACAACAACGGAACTCGAACCCGAAACCTGAGGTATCGAGCGCTAGACATTCGGTCAATCAGGTTCATACTTATCGTACATATGTCGGATAAATGATGTTTAATTCTCATATAAACAGCTCAAATAAGTACCACAATAACATCGCCACTGAAAAGATGGAATCACCACGGATTTTATTTAAAGTTCCATAATTCCTGGCTACTCACCTGTGTATTTTTAGATGCATTTCCCCCTGACACTGCATTAGATTATTCTAAAACAAGCACAGGTGAAAGGAAAGAAAACTTCTACAGCTGGGATAAAAAAAAAATGACAAATGTATTTCTAGACCCTGGGCAGCAACAAAAACAAAACAGAACTTCGGCAGAATATAAAAAAATAAAATTCGCAGTTCCTTTGAAAAATGAATGAAGCGAACGCATCGAAGGAACGAACAGATTCAATTTTTATTATTTTTTTTTTTATTAACGCCCACCCTCAGTGAAAACGACCCCACTAGCTCTCATAATATCTATATATATCTCTAAAAAGGACTGCACTTCGAACAGCGTGAGATGTATTGCTTTCCCGCCGGAGAACCTTCCCATTGGAGAATCGAAGGGTGCTAAAAATCATAAAATATTCCCCCCTTCCAAGAAGTCGCATAAGGGAGGGTAGTGTATCCAAAAGAAGCAGGGATGAGAGAAAATAAAATATTTGAAAGCACAAAGACTGAAGAGGGTTGAGCAGCCGATAATAATTCACCGAGTGACTTGACTTATTCATCTGCCCTCTCTCCGCTGTGTTCTCGGTTGTTTCTGGAAAGTGGAACTTCTGGAGATCTCCAGGAGGAGCGAAGAGTGGGAAAAGGAATTAGGAACATGTTCGAAGTGTCCTAGTGTGGGGATTTGTGGCTATTGGGAGATGTCTTTGTTGGATCGGACAAACGCGTTCATCTTTGATGTGGTGTTTCCATTACCACACGTAATATATTATATATATCAAGATAAATATATAAATAAAATCAATCTCTCTCTCTCTCTCTCTCTCTATATATATATATATATATATATATATATATATAATATATGTATGTATACCGTGTCGTGTCTAGGGGGTAATTTGGAAACATATGAAGAAACAGTATGTTCTTTTTTTAGTCATTTTTAATTATGCACTCTTATTTACAAATATATTTACAATTATTAAAAAATCTGGGTTGTCGCCATGTCCGATCTCTCGCTGCGTCACGTAGTTATCCGCTCTCGTCCATGTTCTCTCAGGGTCATGGACGTCCCCTTCCCCTAGGGTCAAAGTTCAGAGTTCATTAACCTCACAATGGGGAAAACTCTCCGTTGATACAAACTATTCAGTGCCACCATCTGCTAACTGGATTATTTATTATTTTGGTCTCTGTTGTTGTTCTAATGCAGCTGGAATACAGACAGTTAATCTTTATGCCATAGGCAAGGGCTGCACCACTGTTACCCATTTAGCACGTGAAGCTTGAAGATAGGCTACTGACACGAGTAACATTACCCCACAACACTCTACGATCCTATTAGACCGGGACCTACGGTTTAAAGTGGATTTCGAACCACTACAAACAACCATGGCATAGCCGGGACTCGAAACCTATGGAACCGAGAGACACAGCGCTATCACTCGGTACATCAGACCCCATCATGCATATGACAAAGATTTAATTCTCATATACTTAGCGGAATTTAGGTACCACAATAGCATCACCACTAAAAAGATGGGAACATCATGGATTTTATTTAAAAGTTCCATAATTCCTAGCTATTTATCTGTGCATTTTTAAATAAATTTCTTTTGACGCTACATTAAATTATTCTAAAACAGCACAGGTAAAAGAAATGAAAACTTCTACAGCTGTGATAAAAAAAAAAAAAAATTACAAATGTATTTCTAGACCCTCGGCAGCAAAAAAACAAAACAGAACTTCGGCAGAAGATAAAAAAAATAAATTCGCAGTTCCTTTGAAAATGAATGGAGCGAACGCATCGCAGAAACGAACAGATTCAATTTTTTATTATTTTTTTTATTAACGCCTACCTCAGTGAAAACGACCCCATTAGCTCTCCATATATATGTATATATAAAAGGACTGCATTTCGAAAAGCAGTGATGTATTGCATTCCCACCGGAGAACCTTCCCATCGGAGGGTGCTAAAAATCATAAAATCCCCCCTTCCAAGAAGTCGCACGAGGAGGGTTATGTCCAAAAGAAAAAAAGGGGAAGCAGGGATGAGTGAGAATAAAATATTTTGGAAGTACAAAGACTGGAAAGGGATCGAGGAGCCGATAATAATGTACCAATTGACTTGACTTATTCATCTGCCCTCTCCGCTGTGTTTTTCGGTTGTTTCCGGAAGAGTGAGAACTTCCGAGATCTCCAGGGAGGAGCTAAGAGTGGAAGAAAGAATTAGAATATGTCCTTCCGACTTCTAGTGTTGGATTTGTGGCTATTCGGAGATGTCTTTGTTGGATCAGACAAACGCGTTTATCTTCGATGTGGTGTTTCCATTACCACGCGTCATATATATATATATATATATTATATGACGCGGGTATATCCCACACACCCTATATATATATATATATATATATAGGGTGTGGATTGACTCTAGGGGGATAATTTAAAAAAAGAAGTGAAGAAACAGGATGTTCGTTTTCCAGTCATTTTTAATCCCACATTGTTATTCATATATATATTTACAATAATTAATAAATCTCGGTTGTCGCCATTTCCATTCTTTCGCCAAACGACGCAGCTATCAGTTCTCGTCGATGTTCTCTCAGGGGTCATGTCAGTTTCCCCTGGGGTCAAAGTTCAGAGTTCATTACTCTCAAACATGGGGAAAACTCTCAGTAGACAACTACCGTTCAGTGACGCCATCTACTAATTGTATTAGCATACAACCAAACCCTGCATATTATATATATCAGAACACATTCTTTTTCGTGCTACACTTTAAAACACGCTTTACTTTACATTCAATACAAACATACTAGACCTTACGAATAATTAACAAATGCCACATACAGATTAGTACTTGTGTCATGAGTACTTTTTTTAACAAAACAATTAAAATTCCTTAGTGAAGATTACACGTTTAAATGTTTGGCTGTCATTGGTTGACAAGAGTCACAAAGAGTGCACTAGCTCTGAGAGGCCTGTGCTCCACACGCTTAGTGCACTACACACAACAACTAACCCAGAGAAATAAACAACTAGCCAGCTAAGCCCAGACCTGGGATGATATCAATGTCCAATTGATGCACATAAAAAAAATGATTGCCAAAAAGGTAGTCTTAAATATAATTTACGAAATATGTGACTAAAATTAGATACGTATGCTTTCTGAAAGAGTATGGCAAAAAAATCTGAGAGAACTTATATAATCTACGATAATTTTAACTTCATTATAGCTTTAGGCATGGAAATCAGATGCATATCCGCTCCTATGACATCGCGGATAATATCATCGTCAGTTGGCACTCCCATAAGACATACAAATGTTATCAATTAAAATCCTTTCCAGAAGACAAATTGCTCCGTTCTTGTCAGGCTGTTCAAGGTATATATAAGGCAGACACAAAAGGCCAAATGATGCATATAAAAAATTAATACTAAAAACATAGTCATATATACAATAAAAATTTACGAAATATGTGACAAAAATTGGATGTGCATGCTTTCTGAAAAATTCTTTAATTATTCTTCCAAATTTATTTCATCGCTTTCAAAGTAATCCCCGCCGGATGCAATGCACTTATGTCAACTTTTTTTCCCAATCCTCAATGCATGCATCAGAGGGCTCTTCGTCTCCAGCGCGTTCTCTCTGCCTTCCTTAAACTGTTTATACCTCTTCTAAACATTTCTTTCCGATATATGAATACTCACCGAATGCCTTCTGCAACATTCTATACAAACAAAATTTAACAAACAAACAAAATCCGCAAACAAAATTGAATGCAAATTCTTTGCTCAATTAATTGAGACATTTAAAAAATCGCCGGAATCAGTTTTAGCGTCTCACAAAGACAAGCGTAACTCAAACACTAATGAATATTCTAACGTGAAATTTCATAAAGATGTCAAGGATAGTGCCAGAAAACTAAAAAAAAAGAAAAAAATTGAAATTCCATAAGGTCCGGGAATTTTAAATTGAAAACTGGTCTTACTTTTCGGACACAGTAGTATGGCAAAGAAATCTGAGATAGCTTATATAAACTATGATAATTTTAGATCCATTATACCTTTAGCCATGGAAATTTAGATGCATATTCGCTGCTATGACATAGAGGACGGTATCCTTAAGTTAAAGTTCAATGCAATTCAGCCTGAAGCACCTTAACAGAAGACCCCGGAAGACCCAGAGCTCTCCTGAAGCGACAAACGCTCCCACTGCTCACTGAACACACATAACTAATGAATGGGGGACTCAACCCCAGGTAATCCTTCACAGGTAGACAAAGGTGACTTCCAACAGAGAACTCCGAATAACTAACACTGTGGGGCGTGGGGTGCAGAGAAATCGTCCGCGTTCACGGGCCACATCCCTTAATTAATGAGGGCGCCGTCCATTAGGAAGGGCGATGAATAACAAACTCGCGCTGCCTTCTCCATCGACTGGAGTTTAATTAATTTACTTAATTAGGATCGTTAAAACATTCCAATTAAGGAGGAGGTGGCGTTCGAACGAAGTGGTGTAAGGTTCGCGAGGGGGATTGATGGACAGGTCGTTAGGGGGACAAGGTCTGCCTGACAAGTTGTAAAGATCCTCGTTAAATGGTACTTACTCGAGTTTACATGGTATCAATTTACTGTGGATGGATAAGTCTTTAGTTATGGCTCATTTGGAATTTTAAAGAAAATACATGCTTATTACATTACACACAAAAATAAACCATGATCAAAATAATTCATGGTGATTTGGGTCGCAATGCTATGTTGAATGATTTTGAAGATTTAAAAAGTTGATTTTTTTTTTCCCTTCACAAAATGTTGCCTGATGGCCAATTGGCTACTGGGCCTTTGGCACCATAGACTTGAGTTTTTCGAATCCTGGCGGGAGGTATGAATGTTTGTTATTAGTTCGAAATCACGTTAAACTGTATGTCGCGGTCTAATTAGCCTAAAGTGTTGCCAAAATGACCGTAGAGCGACAGGCAAACCAATTATGAAAGACTATGCCAAAGAAATCAGAGATCTTGTATGACCTACGATAATTTCAGCTTCCTAATAGCTTTAGGCATGGATATTAAGATTCATATTCGCCCTATGATATCGAGGATAGTGGGCCTGAATGGCCGTGTGGCTAGCTGGCGCTCGGTACCACAGGGTTTCGGGTTCGAACCGGCGGTGCCATGAATGCTTGTAGCGGTTCGAATCCACTTTAAACCGTAGGTCTCAGTCCTAATAGAATCGTAGAGCGTTTCGGGGCATTGTTACCCGCGTCCGTGGCTTATCTTCAAGTTACACGCACCCCATGGGTAATGCAAAGTGAGTAACGTCTGTGCAGCGCTTGCCTTAAGGCATCCAAGGCCAAGCTGTCCAAGTGTTTGCAAGCTGCATTAGAACAAAAAAATATCGATGATAGTAGCCTGGCCAGTTGGTACTCACATACGACATGCAAGTGTTGGGCAGTTATCAGTTAAAAAGTCCTCCCAGAAGACAAACAGTTAATTCTTGCCAGGCTACTCCTGGATACATAAGAGATACACATGGTCAAATGATGTATATAAAAAAATTAATGCCGAAAATATAGTTATGTATACAATAAATAAAATTGACAACATTTTTGTGTTTGTTCTAATACACCTGGCAAACACTTAGACAGTTGACTTTGATGCCTTAAGGCAAGACTCCACAGACGTTACTCACTAGGTGCATGCTTCAAGATAAGCTAATGACGCGGAGTAACACTTCCACAAAGCTCTACGATCATGTTATAGATCAGAACCTACGGTTTAAAACCGTTATTATCAGACCTACGGGTAAAGTGGATTCGCCAACCGCTACAAACATCCATGGCACCGCCGGGACTCGAACCCGAAACCTGTGGTACCGAGCGCCAGTGCGCTAGCCACTCAGACTCCAAAATTTACAAAATATGTGACAAAAATTGATACGTATGCTTTTGAAAGTGTATGCCAAAGAAATCTGAGGGAGCTTATGTAATCTACGATAATTGTGGCTTCATTATAGCTTTAGGCATGGAAATGCAGATAGCCTTGTCAGTTGATACTCCTATACGACATGCAATAAATGGGCAGTTATCAGTTAAAGTCTTTCCCAGAAGGTAAATTCCTCCCTTCTTGGCGGGATTGTTAAGGTATACATAAGGCGATGATAAACAATATTTTTTTTTCTATTGCAGCAGACAAAAATTAGACAGTAGTCTTTGATGCCTTAAGGCAAGCGCTGCATCGACGTTACTCACTTAGCACTACCCAGGAGGTGCGTGTAGCTTGAAGATAAGTACACTAAGAAGTATGTAAGAAGAGTAACACTACCCCCGCAATGCTCCACTATCCTGTTGGAGAGGGATCTAAAGTTTAAAGTGGATTTCAAATCACTGCAAACATCCATGGCCCCGAAGGTACTGAACCTGAAACCTGTGGTACCGAACGCCAGAGTACCGCTAGTCACTGGGCCATTAAGGCCCCAAAAGTTAAAAATATGTGACAAAAATTGGATACGTTTGCTTTCTGACGAGTTTGCCAAGCCCCTCTGAGAAAGGTTATATATATATGCCAAAGCCAATTCAGCCTAAAGGTTAAAATGTTCGTAGAGCGACAAGTCAAACCAATTTTGAAAGAGTGTGCCAAAGACATCTGAGAGATCTTATATAACCTACGATAATTTTAGCTCCATTATAGATTTAGGTATGGAAATTCAGATCCATATTCGCTGCTATGACATGGAGGACGGTAGCCTTAAGTTAAAGTTCAATGAAATTCAGTATGAAGCACCTTAACAGAAGACCTCGGGAAGACCCAGAGCTCCTCAAGCGTCAAACGCTACCACTGCTCACTAAACACACATAACTAATGAATGGGGGATTCAACCCAGGTGATCCTTCACAGGTAGACAAAGATGACTTCCAACAGAGAACTTCGAATAACCATCACCCCGGAGTGTGTGGGCGAGAGGGGGGTGCAGAGAAATCGCCGCGTTCACGGGCCACATCCCTTAATTAATGAGGGCGCCGTCCATTAGGAAGGGTGATGAATAACAAACTCTCCATCGACTGGGAGTTTAATTAATTTACTTAATTAGGATCGTTAAAAACATTCCACCATGGAGGGAGGTGGCGTTCGAACAAAGTGGTGTGAGGTTCGCGGGGTAGATTGACGGACGGGTCGTTAGGGGATCGTCTCCTGACAAGTTATCAAGATCCTCGTTAAATGGTACTTACGAGGTTTCGTGGTATCATGTTTTCTGTGGATGGATACGTCTTTAGTTATGGTTCATTTGGAATTTAAAAAAGTACATGCATTACATTACACAAAAAACCGAAATCTGCTCGGCAAATTTCAACTTATCATGTGTGAACATTCGAGAACGGATGAATAAACTCAGGAACATGCCAATGTTTAATAATGCATGAGATATTATGAAGCAATTGATTGGAATTCTACAAGAATGGTCACATGAATATAGCAATGTTAATTAGATCAAGAACTTCGTAAAGAATGAATTTTTCAAGAATCTCTAAAAGAATATGCAAAAGTAAGATAAATGCCGTCGTAAGTGAAGAATGAAGTATTCCAAATTCTGCAAGAAACGTTATCATATTCAATAGTCAAGTGAAAATAGCAAAGTTTGAAAATTCTAGGCATAAATAAATAATGAAGTATTCCCCAATTCTATAAGAAATACTATAAAATTCAATAGTGTTTCTTGTAGAATGCCAGACTTCAAGAAGAAGGAATTGATCAACGCACTACGAGTACTTATAGCTTTTGGAAATATAAATGTTTAAAATCCCAAGCAAAGACATGAAAAGTGCTTCAAAACCATACTACAAAACACTTTAAACAAAAGCCAAATACTCCAGAAAATTCCTTTAAGACTAACGTTATTCATGGAGCATTTCAAGAGTTAAGGGGCCAAAAAGTAACATTTTCGACCAAAATTTGCAATGGAGATTTATTTGCTTGGCCCTCCTTTTTGGAGCCCCTAACCAGGACAACATCATGTTCACACATGATAATAAACTATGCTCAAAATATTTCACGGTGGTTTAGGTAGCAATGCTATAATGAGTGATTTTGAAGATTTAAAATGTGGATTTTTTTTCTTCACAAAATGTTGCGTGGCCTGATGGCTAATTATCCTAGCGCTCTGGCCTCTGGTACCCACAGGCTTCAGTTAGAATCCTGGCGGCGGCATGGAGATTTGTCAAGTGGTTCGCAATCCACGTTAAATTGTCGGTCCCACGTCTAATTAGCCTAAAGTATGCACAAAATGGCCGTAGAACAACAAAAGAAAGAAAACAAAACCTACGGGGGCTTCATCACAATAGAAGCTGACCTCTCCTCCCCTTCATCCATGAGCAGACTACTCATGGGGTGTCTTTGATACCACAGCTTTCAGGTTCGTATCCTGGAGGTGTCATGGATGTTTGTGAATGGTTCAGAATACACGTTAAACAGTAGCCAATTGCCTAAGCCTAATCTAATCTATCGACTTATTAGCCTAAAATGTGCAAACAATGACAGTAGAACGGCAAAACAAACTTAACAAAATGTTGCATAAAACTTTTCTGGTATTCAAGCTTCATGTCAAAATAAAAATACAGGGCGATTATAATTAAAATAACACTTACAAAATGCTGTAAAAATAACAACTTCCAATCATTTATTGAATTTTTTTGAACCGATCTTAATATTTGAAACCATTCCATCCATTCTCAACCATTACCAACATTTCAAAAACCATCAATAGAACTGTCAAAGTATTGTGTGCACTTCTATACGATCATATAAAACACTCTTCCAATCATTTATTGAATTTGTTTGAACCAGTATTAATATTTGGGAGTATTTCATTTATTATCCACCATTACAAACATTTAAAAAACCATCAATACAACTGTCAAAGTATTATCTTTACTTCTATACGATCATATACAACAACCTTCCGATCATCTATTGAATTTACGTCGCATTCAAGCTGTACATTTGCGCATTAAAAATGACCCAGTACAATTTGAAGGAAACAATAATCGACGAAAACAATTTGAAAAAAAGAAATGTAAGCACTACTTTGTGATGAGAATTTTTCTTTTTTCATTTAATTTTTAATGGGAAAGATAAGTTTTAGAAAATGTCTTCATAATCCGAAAATTCTTAAAAAGCTTTACATAAACCACAACAATTTATTCAAACTCCATACAAAAAGATTCATAAAATCAATGTCCTTCTAAATTCATAATAAGTCTTTTTTGAATCTCATCTTTTAATACTCGTTTACTTTCAATTTTATACAGAGTTAAAATTAAATCTACTTTTAGAGATATTCCTGTACACGATTTCTTTATCAAATTAAAGTAATTTTGAAAGATATTCTAATTAATATATTGCCTACAAAATGAAAACACATTCCATGGAGGTTATACTATTCATACCCTTAATAAACATTTCAACACGTTTTTATTGAATTACACTGCATTAAAGTAATCTTTTATGATAAAACGTAATGTATTTTCGATAAGATTCATTAAATGGAATTTTAAAAAATTTAACATCGTAAAATTACGATTCAAGACATACAAGTTCATTTGATATGTATAACACCTTACGATGAGTAGTGAAAATTGGAATGTTACTACACCTCATGAATGCGTTTGAATAATTGAATAAATCCATATCCCAACAACTACAAAACATTTCTTCTTTCCCAAAACATCTTTACAGATAATCTTTTAACACGTCTTTTTTTTTTATTTTCACATATTTTATTTTATTTATTTTTTTCTTCTTTATCATGCTTTTGTGTTCGAAGAAAAGAATCCGAGATATCTAATTAAGGGGTGCGTTCGAGTGGAAAATAAAACGTTCATTTTTTTCTGTACACCCCCTTAAAGTTCATTTATTTTGAAAAGCATCTCTCTCTTCTGAGAATAGCTTATTGAAAGCGATAAAAGAAACGAGATACAATTGATTTGAATGATAAGAGAGATTGAAATGATAAGTAGCAGACATGGTGAATAGTTTTGGAAAGAATATCACCACCAACGAAAAGATAAAAAAATCTATCAATATCTTATTTTGTACAACCATTAAACGCAAACATGCTTTAAAAATTTAATCAAAAATTGAAAAAGTGAGAACTACAATATTAATTAAAATAAACATTACATTTACAAATACACAAAATTACATCCTCATATAATTTAAAAACTTTTTTTAATAGGAAAAAATGCATTTAGCAAATTTATTTTAACAACTTTTGTTGTAAGACTTATTAACAACCTATGTCCAAAAGTTTTCAGGACTAAAAGCCAGCATATACAAATATTGTTTACTTCCTTCAAAATAAACAACCAAATATCTATAGTTTCTAGTATTTCTGAAGAGTTATAAACAAGTTTTGAAAAAGCATTTGTTTATATATCAAAATTGCTTTCTCACAGATTCTATAGCATTTGGAATACCTGAATGATGGCAATTTTTTTTGTGCTAATTTTCTGTAGTGTAGAATGTAGAAGTTTTGTAATGAAAGGAAGAATGTATATTTTTGCAATGAAAGAATAATACAGAATTCTTGCAATGAGAGGAAGAATGTAGAATTCTTTCAATGAAAGAAGAATGCAATGAATTCTTGCAAAAGAAAGAAGAATTTTTGCCCACGAAAGCTTACTACGAAGCTGCGACTCATTTCATAAAAATTAGCAAAAATTAGTCATAAAAATTAGCAATGTCCTTCTAAAAAAACTTATTATGAATGTAATCTCATTTTCTAATATTCGTTTACTCTCCATTTCATATAAAAATTCAATCTACTTTTAGAGATATTCTCGTACGCGATTTCTTTATCAAATTAAAGTAATTTTGAAAGATATTCTAATTAATATATTGTCTACAAAAGAAAAACTCATTCCATGGCTATTCATACCCTTAATAAACATTTCAACACGTTTTTATTGAATTATACAGCATTAAAGTAATCTTTTTATAATAAAACGTAATGTATTTTTCGATAAGATTCATTAAATAGAATTTTTTTTTTAAATTTGACATCGTAAAATTACGATTCAAGACATACAAGTTCATTTGATATGTATAACACTTTATGATGAGTAGTGAAAATCCAAATTTTTCTACAACTTATGAATACGTTTGAATAATTGAATAAATTCATATCCGCAACAACTACAAAACATTTCTTCTTTCCCAAAACATCTTTACAGATAATCTTTTAACATGTCTTTCTTTATTTTTACACATTTATTTTATTTTATTTTATTTTTTTTCTCCTTTCTTCCTGCCTTTGTGTTCGAATAAAAGAATCCGAGAGATCTAATTAAGGGGTGCGTTCGAGTGGAAAATAAAAGGATCCCTTTTTTTTTTTTCTGTACACCCCCTTAAAGTTCATTTATTTTGAAAAGCATCTCTCTTTTCTGAGAATAGCTTATTGAAGGTGATAAAAGAAACGTGATACAATTGATTTGAATGATAAGAGAGATTGAAATGATAAACAGGACATGGTGAAGCTTTAGAAGAAATATCACCAACAACAAAGAGATAAAAAAAAAAATCTTTCAATATCTTATTTTGTACCACCATTAAAAGTAAACATGCTTTAAAATATTGAATTTAGTTTTAATCAAACATTGAAAAAATGTGATATTGGAAGTACAATATTAATTAATATAAACATTTACAAGTATTTATGTACACAAAAATTCAATCAGTTAATCTTGTAGTAAACTTATTTGTTGGATACTTTTTAAAAAGGACGATGAAGTATGAAATAAGAAGAAAATGAAGAACTTTTACATCCTCATATAATTTTAAAACTTTTTTAAAAGGAAAAAGGACATTCCATGGAGGCTATACTATTCAGAGATTTTTATTGAATTACACCGCATTAAAGTCATCTTTTATGATAAAACGTAATGTATTTTTCAACAAGATTCCTTCAAATGATCCATTAAAAGGAATTTAAAAAAAATTTAACATCATAAAATTACGATTCAAGACATATAAGTTCATTTGATATGTATAACACCTTATGATGAGTAGTGAAATTGGAATGTTACTACACCTTATGAATGCGTTTGAATAATTGAATAAATCCATATCCGCAACAACTACGAAACATTTCTTCTTTCCCAAAACATCTTTACAGATAATCTTTTAACATGTCTTTCTTTATTTTTACACATTTATTTTATTTTATTTTTATTTTTTTCTCCTTTCTTCCTGCCTTTGTGTTCGAATAAAAAGAATCCGAGAGATCTAATTAAGGGGTGCGTTCGAGTGGAAAATAAAAGGATCCCTTTTTTTTTTTTTGTACACCCCTTAAAAGTTCATTTATTTTGAAAAGCATCTCTCTTTTCTGAGAATAGCTTATTGAAGGTGATAAAAGAAACGTGATACAATTGATTTGAATGATAAGAGAGATTGAAATGATAAACAGGACATGGTGAAGCTTTAGAAGAAATATCACCAACAACAAAGAGATAAAAAAAAAATCTTTCAATATCTTATTTTGTACCACCATTAAAAGTAAACATGCTTTAAAATATTGAATTTAGTTTTAATCAAACATTGAAAAAATGTGATATTGAGAAGTACAATATTAATTAATATAAACATTTACAAGTATTTATGTACACAAAAATTCAATCAGTTAATCTTGTAGTAAACTTATTTGTTGGATACTTTTTTAAAAAGGACGATGAAGTATGAAATAAGAAAAAATGAAGAACTTTTACATCCTCATATAATTTTAAAACTTTTTTTAAAAGGAAAAAGGACATTCCATGGAGGCTATACTATTCAGAGATTTTTATTGAATTACACCGCATTAAAGTCATCTTTTATGATAAAACGTAATGTATTTTTCAACAAGATTCCTTCAAATGATCCATTAAAAAGGAATTTAAAAAAATTTAACATCATAAAATTACGATTCAAGACATATAAGTTCATTTGATATGTATAACACCTTATGATGAGTAGTGAAATTGGAATGTTACTACACCTTATGAATGCGTTTGAATAATTGAATAAATCCATATCCGCAACAACTACGAAACATTTCTTCTTTCCCAAAACATCTTTACAGATAATCTTTTAACATGTCTTTCTTTATTTTTACACATTTATTTTATTTTATTTTATTTTTTTCTCCTTTCTTCCTGCCTTTGTGTTCGAATAAAAGAATCCAGAGAGATCTAATTAAGGGGTGCGTTCAGTGGAAAATAAAAGGATCCCTTTTTTTTTTTTCTGTACACCCCCTTAAAGTTCATTTATTTTGAAAAGCATCTCTTTTTCTGAGAATAGCTTATTGAAGGTGATAAAAGAAACGTGATACAATTGATTTGAATGATAAGAGATTGAAATGATAAACAGGACATGGTGAAGCTTTAGAAGAAATATCACCAACAACAAAGAGATAAAAAATCTTTCAATATCTTATTTTGTACCACCATTAAAAGTAAACATGCTTTTAAAATATTGAATTTAGTTTTAATCAAACATTGAAAAAATGTGATATTGAAAGTACAATATTAATTAATATAAACATTTACAAGTATTTATGTACACAAAAATTCAATCAGTTAATCTTGTAGTAAACTTATTTGTTGGATACTTTTTTAAAAAGGACGATGAAGTATGAAATAAGAAGAAAATGAAGAACTTTTACATCCTCATATAATTTTAAAACTTTTTAAAAGGAAAAAGGACATTCCATGGAGGCTATACTATTCAGAGATTTTTATTGAATTACACCGCATTAAAGTCATCTTTTATGATAAAACGTAATGTATTTTTCAACAAGATTCCTTCAAATGATCCATTAAAAGGAATTTAAAAAAATTTAACATCATAAAATTACGATTCAAGACATATAAGTTCATTTGATATGTATAACACCTTATGATGAGTAGTGAAATTGGAATGTTACTACACCTTATGAATGCGTTTGAATAATTGAATAAATCCATATCCGCAACAACTACGAAACATTTCTTCTTTCCCAAAACATCTTTACAGATAATCTTTTAACATGTCTTTCTTTATTTTTACACATTTATTTTATTTTATTTTTATTTTTTCTCCTTTCTTCCTGCCTTTGTGTTCGAATAAAAGAATCCGAGAGATCTAATTAAGGGGTGCGTTCAGTGGAAAATAAAAGGATCCCTTTTTTTTTTTTCTGTACACCCCCTTAAAGTTCATTTATTTTTGAAAAGCATCTCTCTTTTCTGAGAATAGCTTATTGAAGGTGATAAAAGAAACGTGATACAATTGATTTGAATGATAAGAGAGATTGAAATGATAAACAGGACATGGTGAAGCTTTAGAAGAAATATCACCAACAACAAAGAGATAAAAAAAAAAAAATCTTTCAATATCTTATTTTGTACCACCATTAAAAGTAAACATGCTTTAAAATATTGAATTTAGTTTTAATCAAACATTGAAAAATGTGATATTGAGAAGTACAATATTAATTAATATAAACATTTACAAGTATTTATGTACACAAAAATTCAATCAGTTAATCTTGTAGTAAACTTATTTGTTGGATACTTTTTAAAAAGGACGATGAAGTATGAAATAAGAAGAAAATGAAGAACTTTTACATCCTCATATAATTTTAAAACTTTTTTTAAAAGGAAAAAGGACATTCCATGGAGGCTATACTATTCAGAGATTTTTATTGAATTACACCGCATTAAAGTCATCTTTTATGATAAAACGTAATGTATTTTTCAACAAGATTCCTTCAAATGATCCATTAAAGGAATTTAAAAAAATTTAACATCATAAAATTACGATTCAAGACATATAAGTTCATTTGATATGTATAACACCTTATGATGAGTAGTGAAATTGGAATGTTACTACACCTTATGAATGCGTTTGAATAATTGAATAAATCCATATCCGCAACAACTACGAAACATTTCTTCTTTCCCAAAACATCTTTACAGATAATCTTTTAACATGTCTTTCTTTATTTTTACACATTTATTTTATTTTATTTTATTTTTTTCTCCTTTCTTCCTGCCTTTGTGTTCGAATAAAAGAATCCGAGAGATCTAATTAAGGGGTGCGTTCGAGTGGAAAATAAAACGATCCCTTTTTTTTTCTGTACACCTCCATTAAGTTCATTTATTTTGAAAAGCATCTCTCTCTTCTGAGAATAGCTTATTGAAAGTGATAAAAGAAACGTGATACAATTGATTTGAATGATAAGAGAGATTGAAATGATAAACAGGACATGGTGAAGCTTTAGAAGAAATATCACCAACAACAAAGAGATAAAAAAATCTTTCAATATCTTATTTTGTATCATAATCAAAAGCAAACATGCTTTAAAATATTGACTTCAATTTTAATCAAAAACTGAAAAAGTGAGAACTACAATATTAATTAAAATAACACTTGCAAGTATTCATGTACACAAAAATTCAATCGGTTAATCTTTGTAAGTAAACTTATTTGTTGAATATTCTGAATGTAAAATGAAATGTAAAAATCAGAAAAAAAAAGCAAAAAACTTTGAAATTATTATATATTTAAAACTTTTAAAGGAAAAATGCATTTAGCATATTTATTTTAACATATTTTGTTGAAAAACTTATTAACAAGTCACCTTGTCCAAAACAAGTTTTCAGGACTACTGCTAGAAAAGTATAAAAGCAGTATATACAAATATTGTTTACTTCCTACACAATAAACAACCAAAATATCAATAGTTTGTGTTTCTGAAGAGTTATAAACAAGTTTTGAAAAGCATTTCTTTACACAGCACAAATTGGTTTTTCGCAGGTTCTATTGTATTCTGGTTATGACGATTTTTTTGTGTGCTCATTTTTAATCTTAAAAAGAAAATAATAAATTCCAGGATATAATAAATAATAATACGCAATTCTACGATACAATAAATAATAATAAATAATTCTACGATACATTAAATTATAGTAAACAATTCAACGAAATAATAAGTAATAATGAATAATTCTACGTAGTAATAATAATTAATCCTACGAAATAATAAGTAATACTAAATAATACTACGAAATGACAAATAGTAAACAATAATTAATAAAATCTACGATACAATAAATAATAATAAACAATTTAAAAAAAATAATAAATAATTCTACAAAAAATAATAAGTAATGATGCATAATTCCACGAAATAATCAATAGTAATAAATAATAAAATGTATGAAACAAAAATAAATAACTCTACTACGAAACAGATAGTGTGCGAAACAGAAATGAGAAATAATTCCATGAAACATAACAGTTATTCTGCTAAACAGGAATGATGAATAATTCCACGAAACATATAACAATTTATTCTGTGAAACAAAAAACTGATAAATAATTCTAGGAAACAGATAACGATTTAATCTGAAATAGAAAGCTGAAGGAAGAGGGCAAGACTTTTAGGGGGAACTACCACATATTTGCGTATCGTACGGGAGAAAACCAGCAAAACTCCCACCAGGTAGTCCAACTCACGAGGCAAAATTCCGAATATTCCAAATGTCATCGAGTCGTTTTTAAAACAATGTCTGCAACAAAACCGTCAGCGGATTGAACCTGAGCGCTAATGTTGCTACTGGGCCACGAGCCGGGGACTGAAAAGTACAGATATTTTTAAATTTTCCACGTTTTAATTTCATAACAACCCTTTTTATTCAATTCGTTCTATTAGCTCACACTCTATATATATCTTGTTCAAATTTTCAATCGTTCATAAAACACTTTTTATTCCTCCACTCAAGTTCAAATACATTTTTTCACTTGTGGTGGATGACACTGGATGTTAATATAGTTTTTTCAAATATTAATTCAGTAATTTTAATTTTTTTCGATTTAAGTTGCATGTATCAACCAACAGATGGCGCCAGATAAACTTAAAAAAATGAATGAAAATTATTTATAAAGAATAATTTCTGCAATATGAGGGGGGAGTAAAAATAGACTTCAAAATTTCTTTTTATATTACTTGTTTCCTAGTTTAAGTAAAAAAAACCTAGTTAAAAAAAAAAAAAACTAAAAATTATCCTCCCCTCAAAAAAAATTATTAGAACGTTAGTCGATAACTTCCAATATCAAAACTCTTCGCTACCTCTCCCCTACACCCCAAAGCTCTCTTTTTTTAATAATATTCTGAATGGCAGACGATCGAAAGATGACACTTTTAAACTATTCAATTTGCATAATAAAGATCAGATTCCACAAACACATTTTACAGACGTCACATTTTGGAAACATGTCAATATTATGTTACCCTAATAAAAGAATTTTCTGTAATGAATGGAGGCAGTTTGAAAGAATGATAAAATCACTTACCTTTCTTAGTCCACTCTTCTTCCACTTTTAATTTTAATATAAAAAATACCACACGTGAACTTCGGCATAATTAAACATTAACAATGTAGTAATTATAATTTAATTTATGATAATTATCAAACTGGTTTTTCAATAGCAGTTTCATTTAATACAAAAAGTAAACCAACAAGAACGGCTTTTTAAAGGATTTCCTTATACTTAGAATTGAATTCACAAGTTATCAAGATTTAAAAAAAAAAAAAAAAAAAAAATATTAAATAAAAATAAAAAAAAATAGACTTTTTTTTTTTACCAATAGACTTTAAAAAAATATTAAAGCAAAATGAACTTGATTTTAGATGCATAAATATTGCATTATGTAAATTTCTTGATCCTATCTTAATTGAAAGCGGTACACTTTCTTCAATTTCATGAAAAACGTAGATTTAAAAAAATTTTTAAAAATAATTCTGATTTTAAACTTTAAAACATACAATTTACATAATGTCTTTGATCATAAATATTTCTATTAAAATAGGTTTTTTTTTTCCTTCATATTTGGCTTCGAAATTTCTTTAATTTTTATCAAATACTTTTAGTTAATTAAAATCTAAAAATAAAGTTCAAGAAATAAGAAATGCTAGATTCTAAATATACAGGGTGATTATAATTACCCATTTTCAAAATGCTGTTAAAAAGAACCACTCGTCACAATGTGCTCAAATTTGAACTAAAAATACTTGAAGAAGGGGCAAACGGCATTAATAGATGGCGCTGTAATCGGCATAAAGAGAAAGTGGATTCGGCTGCCAGTGATATTTTGAATCGAAATGACAACGTATTTGGCATGAGTTGCACATTAAACCAACTGTAGTGTTCAATGTGCTTGATTGTTTCGATTTTTTGACGGAAGAAATTACTTCCAAGTCATTCTAAAGTTGTGACACTCTTGGTTAAAAGCCCAATCACCAAGGCAAGGTCATACCAAATTGGTCTGGAAATCGGTGGAAATTTTTTGTGCCATACCGTTTCTCCCTTCTTCAAGTATCTTCAACTCAAAGTTGTGCTCATTGTGACGAGTGGTTCTTTTTTTTACAGTAGTTTGAAAGTGGGACTTTAATTAAAATCTTGATCTATTCTTATCTCTTGAACTGTGTTTTTGAGATTTTAAATAACTAACAGCATTTGATAAAAAATTAAAAAGAAATTTCGAAATTAAGAAGAATTTGAAAGATAAAAAAAAATATTTAGACTTAATTATAATCACTTCATAGTTTTAATTAATATAATCTATTTAATGTCACCAGGAAATTAAATTGCTTTTTAAATACATATTACTCAGACAAAAAAATTGAATCAATTTCATTTTTTTTTTTTTTTTTATTTTATTTTTATATCGAAAACAAAATCAACAGAAAATAATTTGGTACCACAATTTCGAAACATCAAATAAAAAAATTCTTTCTCACAGAGCAAAAAAAAAAAAAATTTTTTTCACATTAAACAGCATGTAAAAGACACTATTTATACGTTGAACACCAAAACCACTCATCTCATTTAGATACAAATGAGATCACACAACACAGAAAACTCGGAAAAGAAAAAAAAAAAAAAAAAATTAGAAACATAATTTTCGAAAAAAATTCAAATTTCGGGGGAATAAAAATGTATTAATTATCTCATTAACCCACTCTAGAAGAGGAAAAGATGACAGGAAAAGAAAATCGTAGCTAAAAAAATTTATGCACATGCACTTTTCACCTTCCCCCTCTTCAACACTGGACCAAAAAAGTTCAAAAGGAAAGAAAATAAACTGTTTCTTCTAAGTATAAAATGCCCATACTTAATCAAGTCAGCAAGAAATATGCATCTTTGCTTTATCAGATATGAAATGGAAAAGTATTTTCAAATATTTCGATTTCTGAATTACACACTTAGCAATTAATAGAAATGACACCTTTATACGAAAACGAATTAGTAGTAATGCATATAGACTTGGAAAGATAAGATAAAAAATTGGTCTTAAAGGATGATCTAAACCAGGGGTCTCCAAACTACGGCCCGCGGGCCAAATCCTGCACGCCAGTGTCATCAATCCGGCCAGCGACAGCGAATAGCTTATTGTTGCAGTAATAAGTTGGATTAAAAAACACAGAATGATAATAACTCGGTGTTATTGACTTGCTAGGTAAAGCTTAACGACAAGCATAATACGCAGAAAATTTAACTTAAGCATAACAACTAACAAATAATTGAAATGAATCCCACTAACATTATAAACTAGTGAACATCCCGCGGTCACCCTCGGTAGTTATGTTGGGGTAAAGAGTATCGCACATGTCGATGTTTGGAATATATATATCCTGAATCAAACATGCTATTTTTATCCTGAAAATCCCTCAGGAACGGGAAAGCTAAATTAACGCGAATGAAACAGCGGGGTATCCACTTGTAAAAAAATACTAATGACATTTATGTAATTGTAATTTTCACTGACAGTAGTTTGTAGTTAGCAAGTGTATGCTCGCTCAGAGCGTGTACTCGGCGACTGGTCTAGAAATTATAGATAATGGTAGAAAAATTAAAACTGTTTTGGCCCTTGGTACTTACTGGAGTAAAAACAATATGGCCCCTAGAAAATTTGAAGACCCCTGGTCTAAATAAATCACGGATTTTAAAATTGCGGTTCACGATTCATATGGTTTGGTTTGGTTTGGTTTGATTTGTCGCTCTTCGTTTTTGGCACACTTGGTTAATTAGACGGGGACCAACAGTTTAATGTGGATTCCGAACCACTCACAAACATCCATGCCAACGCCAGGATCCAAACCTGAAACCTGTGGTGCCAAAGCCTAGAAAACTAGCTAATTGGAAATCAGGACGCGATACATATGGGGAGCAGTATAATTTATAAATGTAAATTAAAGTAACTAGCGGTGCCATGGATGGAGACAGAAAAAAATATTTAAACTTAATTATAATCAATTATTTTTAATTAACATGATCTATTTAATGTCACATGGAAATTCAATTGCTTTTTAAATACACATTACTCAGAAAAAAAAAAAATTGAATCGATATCATTTATTATTATTATTGTTATTATTATTTTTATATCGACAGCAAAATCAGCAGAAAATAATTTGCTACTTTCAAAACATCAAATAAAAGAAATTCTTTCCTCACAACTAAAAAAAAAAAAATTACATTAAACACCATGTAAAAAGACGTAACTATTTATACGTTGAACACAAAACCACTAATCTCATTTAGATACAAATGAGATCACATAACACAGGAAACTCAGAAAGAAAGAAAAAAAAAAATTAGGGAAATATAATTTTCGAAAAAATAAATTCAAATTTCTTAGAAGAAAAATGTATTCATAATTTCATTAACCCAATCTAGAAGAGGAAGACCACAAGAAAAGAGAAATCGTAGCTAAAAATAATAATAATTCACACGCACTTTCCACCTTCCCCTTTCTTCAACACTGGGCGAAAAAAACTTCAAAAGGAAAGAAAATAAAATATTTCTTCTAAGTATATAAATTGCTATACTTAATCAAGTCAACAAGATAGATACATCTTTTGCTTTATCAGAGACGATTGGAAAAATATTTTTACTTCACAGAATTGCAGGAAATACACAATATTTACCAATTAATAGACATGTTGTTGTTGTTTAATAGATGGCGCTGTAAGTGGCATAAAGAAAGTGAATCCGGCTGTCAGTGATATTTTGAACCGAAATGACAACGTATTTGGCATGAGTTGCACATTAACCAACTGTAGTGTTCAATATGCTGGATTGTTTCGGTTTTTGACGGAAAAAAAAAAGTACTTTGAAGTCATTCAACAGTTGTGGCACTATTAGTAAAAAAGCCCATCCACCACGGCAAGGTCATACCCAATTGGATGAAAAATCGGTGGAACTTTTATTTTGATACCATCCGTTTACCTTCTTTTCAAGTATGTGCAGTTCAAATTTGAGCTCATTGTGACGAGTGGTTCTTTTTAACAGCATTTTGAAAGTGGGACTTTAATTATAATCACCCTGTATATGTAGAATCCTGCATTTCTTATCTCTTGAACTGTGTTTTGAGATTTTAAATAACTAAAAGGCATTTGATAAAAAATTAAAAGAAATTCAAAGCAAGTTTGAAAGAGAAAAAAAAAATTTAGATTTAATTATAATCACTCTATACTTCAAAATTTTAATTAACATAATCTATTTAATGTCACTGGGAAATTAAATTGCTTTTAAATACATATTACTCAGTAAAAAAAGTGAATCGATATCATCTTTTCTTTATTTTCATATCGACAACAAAATCCACTGAAAATAATGTTGCACCTTAATTTCGAAACATCAAATAAAAGAAATTCTTTCTCACAACTAAAAAAGAAAAAAAATTTTTTTGTTCATTAAACATCATGTAAAAAGACGTAACTATTTATACGTTGAACACCAAAACCACTAATTTCATTTAGATACAAATGAGATCACACAACACACAGGAAACACGGGGAAAAAAAATTAGAAACATAATTTTCGAAAAAATAAATTCAAATTTCGGGGAAGAAAAATGTATTAATTATCTCATTAACCCACTCTCTAGAAGAGGAAGAAGATCACAGGAGGAAAAAAAATCGTAGCTAAAAAAAAAAATTATGCACACGCACTTTTCACCTTCCCCTTCTTCAACACTGGGCCAAAAAAACTTCAAAAGGAAAGAAAAGAAAATGTTTCTTCTAAAAATTCCTATATTTAATCAAGTCAAAAAGAAATATACATAAAGATATACAAAAGTGTACAACACATATCTGCTTTATCAGAGACGATTGGAAAAATGGTTCTATTTGACAGAACTAAAGAAATTACACAATATTTACCAATTAACAGTAATAAAAATTAGAAATGTCTCCTCTAATTGAATACGAATTAGTAGCAATACATAGAAACATGGGAAAATATAATAAAAATTGATGTGAAAAGATGGAATTTAAACGATGGTCTAAGGCACGGATTCTAATTTAAACTAAAAAGATACTTGAAGAAGGGGGAGACGGTACGGCATCAAAAAAGCTTCAAAATGTATTAATAGATGGCGCTGTAAGCGGCATAAAGAAAGTGAATTCAGCTGCCAGTGATTTTTGAACCGAAATGACAACGTATTTGGCATGTGTTGTACATTAAACCAATTATAGTGTTCAATGTGCTAGATTGTTTCGTTTCTTTGACGAAAAAAAAAGACTTTCGAGTCATTCAACAGTTGTGACACTGTTAGTGGAAAGCCCATCCACCACGGCAAAGTCGTACATTTTTTAAATTGCACACATACACACAAAAATTGGATGGGAAAAATCGGTGGAACTTTTCTTGATGCCATACCGTTTTCCCCTTATTCAAGTATCTTCAGTTCAAATTTGAACTCACTGAGACGAGTGGTTCTTTTTTTTACAGCATTTTGAAAGTGGTACTTTTTGATTATAATCACCCTGTATATTTAGAATCTAGCATTTCTTTTTTTCTTGAACTGTGTTTTTTTAGATTTTAAATAACTAAAAAGCATTTGATAAAAAATTAAAAAGGAATTTCGAAATCAAGTTTGAAAGAGAAAAAAAATATTTCGACTTAATTATAATCACTTCCTACTTTTAATTAATATAATCTATTTAATGTCACCAGGAAATTAAATTGCTTTTTAAATACATATTACTCAGAAAAAATAATTGAATCGATTTCAATTTTTTTTTAAATTTTATTTTTATATCGAAAACAAAATCAACAGAAAATAATTTGGTACCTTAATTTCGAAACATCAAATAAAGAAATTCTTTCTCACAAGCAAAAAAAAAAAAAAAAATTTTTTTTTTTTCACATTAAACAGCATCATGTAAAAGACGTAGTAACTATTTATACGTTGAACACCAAAACCACTAATCTCATTTAGATACAAATGAGATCACACAACACAGGAAACACAGAAAGAAGAAAAAAAAATTAGAAACATAATTTCCGAAAAAAATAAATTCAAATTTCGGGGAAGAAAAATGTATTAATTATCTCATTAACCCACTCTAGAAGAGGAAGATCACAGGAGAATAAATATCGTAGCTAAAAAAAAAAATGATAATTCCACGCACTTTTCACCTTCCCCCCTCTTCAACACTGGACCAAAAAAAAAACTTCAAAGGGAAAGAAAAAGAAAATATTTCTTCGTTAAAATATAAAAATTCGTATACTTAATCAAAAGTCAACAAGAAATATGCATCTTTTTGCTTTATCAGACGATTGGAAGTATGTTTCTATTTCATAAAATTCCAGAATTATACAATATCACCAATTAATAGATATAAAAATGAAATGACACTTCTAAGTGAAAATGAATTAATAGCAAAACATAAAAACATGGGAAGATAAGATAAAAATTGGTCTTAAAGATGGTTCTAAAATTGAAGGGCACGATTTATATGGAGAGAGGGGCAGTATATCTTATAAATATAAATTAAAGCACATTTCATAAATTATATAAAAAATTAACATGAAAGACTTTTGGGTAAAAACAGAATTTGATCAAATGATTAATCATTCCTATCTGATTAGTAAAGAATTTCAGATTTTAAATCTGATAATATATATAAACGCGCCCGACTCGTGACTCAATGGTAAAAGTGTGCCGGAGGGCGGAGGTTCCATCTGCTGGCGGTAAGGTTGTAGACATTGTTTCAAAAATGAGGTAACTCGATGGCGTTTGTGATTCTTCGGCATCTTGTCTCGTTAAAAGGACCACCTGGTGGGAGTTTGCTGTGTTTTCACCCATACGACATGCAAATTCGGGGCAGTTCCACCTAAAGGCACAGTCCTCCTTCTTCGGCGACACGGAGCCAAGCCAGACTTCTATCTACAGGTGCTAAACCTTCCCCTCCATCCATGAGTAGACTACTTATAAGGTGTCCATCAGGCGGTGCCGAAAACTGGGAATTAGTCACCACACACACACACACACACACACATATATATATATATAAAACTCATGTTTGTAAAAATTGCAACACCATGAATGACTTACGAGAGTGAGCTGAAATTTTCAGGAAATGCAAATTAGCGCATGATATGCAATTGATTAGAATTTCAAATCCGTAGCGCATGCGTATGCTGAGCAGCGCCCTCTGAACGGCGCATGGATCCGAATAAATAGACGGCTGTAGCGAGGCGTGTATGGTTATCGGTGGTTATCTGCTAGTGGTAAACGTTAGCTCAATCGTTACTTATGCCTCTTCGACGAAAGAGAGCGAGATTTGAACAACTTACAGTTGAACGGGGGAGAATCATCGGCCTTTGTGAAGCTGGGTTGTCTTATCGTGCAGTAGCTGCTCGTGTGCAGCGTAACAGCAGCACAGTGATGCGTCTTTGGAAGCAGTGGACGGACGAGTGTCGGACAACTCGGAAATCCGAGTGGACCCCGAAATGTGACGTCAGCTCGCGATGATAGACACCTGGTCCGCATGGCACTGACGGACCGTACAGCTTCCTCTAGACAATTGGCAGCACAGTGGTCAATAGCTACAGGTGTTTCATTGTGTGCTTCATCAATTCGTAGACGTCTGCTGCAGCGTGGACTGAGCGCAAGGACTCCCTTTTATACAGGATCCCTCTCACGCTAAACATCGCCGCCTGCGGCTGTTACAATGGGCCGCACAGCATAGAGACTGGCGTGCTGATTGGCAGCATGTCGTGTTTTCGACGAATCCCGCTTTAATTTGTGGTACCATGATGGCCGCATTCGTGTCAGACGCTATGCCGGTGAACGCCACCTTCCGGACTGCATTATCGAACGCCACAGTGGGCGAACACCCGGAGTTATGGTCTGAGTGCTATAGCATATCATGGACAATCTCAATTGCTAAGAATTATGGGCAATCTGAACAGCAACCAGTACATCAGTGAAGTTCTACAGCCCCAAGCTGATGAGATATATATATATATATATAAAATGTTAGACATGCTTCTGACTTAGATCCATTAATATGGCCAGAAGATATAGCATGGTTTATAATATTCCTTGAATGTCCTCAGAATATTAATAATTAGTTTCCTATGAGTTTTAGGTTAAGAATTTCATAATATGTATCTACAAAGAGTAACATATGATAGTATACTGTTACCCTGTATCTGTTATTTCTTTCGAATATCCCTGCAAAAACGTTGTATTTAGGTTCTAATGTATTTATATTACCCACAAATGAAAAAAAAATATTTTTATTTCTGGCATTAACCTTTTGACTTGAGCAATGATTTATTTAAAAAAAAGATACTAAATAAATTAATAAATTGATCAATTTTCTGTCATTATATTTCGTAACAGAAAACGTGTAGGCTATGAAGAAAATATTTCAGAAAATAAAAAATGATTCATCCTTTTTACAATACGTCTCAAATTCAGCTGATTTTCCATAAAAAGTCCTTTTCATTTGATGTCTCGTTGTATACGGAATGCGTACATTTCGTTGATGTCTCACTCGCATACGGAACACAAAAACAGAAATGTTTTTATTCACAAATCATTTACATAGCTGTCCCCTTTTCAAATCAATGGGGTAAATCCCTTTTACCCCATTCACTCCACCTTCAAATCTTTTCTTCAGCCAAACTCTCCTGTAGCATACGCGCCAAGCCATTTCCATTTACAGCCCTCAGATTGAAAGGAACTGGCGACTGATGTCGGCCATCCATCATTGGCGAGCATTGGCGATCGTCCAACGGTGCCAAAAAGCCCTTTAGCCCTCCGAAAAGAAAAAAAGGAAAATTCTATTGAAAGTAATTCATCTTCATTGATCAGCACTGTTAACACTTACTTGCCTGGTGCTTTTTATCCTTTTTTCCCTCGCCGGTTCTTTTTGTGATGACTTTCTGTCCTATTTATTCCATCGCCTCCGAAGGGGGCAAAAGAATTGGTCAAAGACAACAGGAAGAAGAAAAAGAATTGGCGTTGTGTAGTTATA
>BPLR01015371.1:0-12773 GCA_021605095.1 Caerostris extrusa | reverse complement strand
ACACAGTTGAGAAATAATAGTATTAATTTTAAAAATATTTGAAAATAAATTATATCATATTATTTTTATATTAGTCATATAATGTTAATGATAGATTATAATTCAAGTTAATGTTGAGTATTAAAAAAAATTTTTCGTAAATTCAGTTTTGAAATTAATGGTTCTTTAGGGAAAAATCATTGCGTATTATTTTAGATATATATATAAAAAAATATTTGAACAGCTTAAAAGTTATTTATTTATTTTACATTAGTTCTTTTCGGTTACAAATAGTGTGTGGCGTAAGATCGGAAGGGACATATATAATTGTTCAACTCTAAAGTAAAGAAATCGGAGATAAAGTGATTTTTTTTTGTTTGTTAAAGCAATCATAAATCAAGTTAAAATGGAATTCCTTTTAAAGATTAGGGTAAATTTTGTATGCCTTAAATAAAAGTTTTAAATTTGTCTTACTTACTGATTGATATTTATTTTTTAAGTTGATTGATAATAAAAATATTGTTTAAAATCGTATTAATGTAAATAGCTAATTTGAAATATATGTAATAAATAAAATATTATTCTTTATAAAAGGAATTTTAATCGCATACTAGTACTTGACGTAAAATTGAAGTTTTTTTTTAAATTTAAATATTTAAAGATTTTTAAAAGTGGTTCATGATAAGAAATAAATTGAACTCATTTTATTTATTCCATTAACCAATTATTTAAGACCATTATTATTAAACAACCATGCTTACGGAGTACCAAAGGGGATAGACCATTTAACCTCTTCATATTAATTCATAAATAAAATTACAATTAAGAATTGGCTGCTTAATGTTGATATGATGAAAATAAATTTTCTAAAAATTTTGAAAAATTGACTCTACAGAATTTTAAAAAAATACTGAAAAATAAATAAAAAAGTAAGATAAAAAAATATAAGTATAAAATTAAAAATAAAAGATTTTAAATTTAAAAATTTGGTACAATTAGGGATCAGTTGTAGATGCTAAAAATATTAATTTGAGATTAAAAAATTCAGATTTCTGAAAGTGTGGGCCGTAACGATGAATCTGCTAGGTTAAAAGCATTGGATTGCCCTCACCCCCCACACACAAAAAAAAAAAAAGGCTGGTATTTTCTTTTATTTTTATGCAATTTTTTTTTTTATTTTTTAATATTTTTATGTTTAATCCTTTTATTTTCTAGTAGAAAAGGGGTAAAAATAAGAGAAACTGTTGTAAAGTACATAAAAAAGTACCAAAGTTCAGCAAGCTAATAACTTAGCACTAATAAACTTTTTTGAAAATTTTAAAATGGAAATATTTTTCATTTTTAAAATTCTGTCGACAAATAATTTTTTCCAAAAGTAACAGAGGGAATAATATTACGCGAAATGTGCATTTATCATGTTTCATACATTCATCACATTTTTCAATTCGTACAGGATGAAAACCGATAAGGGAAAAAAGAAGAATTTAAATATATCGACTGAATTCAAATGCTTCCTCACTATAGATATTGAAATATATTTTCCCCAAAAATTCCCCTTTTTTCGAAATCTATCGGATGAACTTGATATGGAAATGTGTTTTGTCCGATCTGCGTACATCTTAAAGTGGTCTGAACTTATTGTACCATTGTACTTGACCTGAAATACTAGAATACATTTTTGATGCTACAGCAGTTCTTTTTAGAATCTATCGAACAAAAAATATAGAATTTTGGAAAGCCTGTCTGCTTGCATAAAAGGAATTTCCGAACAATTTTTTTCATGCACGCATGAAGTAAGATCCAAAAAAATAGTTACGAGTCACCTTCTATAATTACATATTAATTCTCAAACTCTTCTCTAATAGTATAATTTAATTTAAAATGGGAAATTATTCAGTATAATCATATTAACATTTTTTTCCATCTCAGCACAATAAAACACATTATGGTTACAGTGTAGTTAGGGTTATGGACTTGGAGGCCGTTATGATATTTCTGTTCGCCATTTATTTAATAAAAAGTGTTTGTTACTGTACTTAAAAATATTAATTTATAAAAAACAGAATTTTTGGTTAAATCTAGATATAATTGTTATTAATCATGTATCCCAAATAAAATGATATATTTAGTCATTCATAAGTTTATTATTTAAAACTGGTATAAATAAAATGAATCACAAAATTATCGATATTTCGTAGAAATTATTTTCTTGATTTTTTACGATAATAAAAATGTAGCATAATTTTTATACGATAAGCAGCAATTTACGATGCATATTAAAAATATCTAATCATAATAATTTGAATTAAAAAATACATTTTATTGTATTATAACTGTCAATGAAAATTTCTTAACGATCGAATTAATTGTTAACGATCGATCATCATCTTTCGAATAATGTCGTGCTGAAGATTTATAAAAACGTGACTTCAAATTAAGTGCGTTAAAAGTTAAATATGTTGTATTTGTGCAAATTATGTAATTTGTAGAGAGTCATTAATGACAAATATATGATTTTGTGTGCTTATATCGCTTACTCTACTTCTTCTACTTATGTTAGCATAAATTAAAGAAAATTTCAAAAATTAAATAGAAAACAGTAATTTTTTTCAAAAATGAAACCAATCATTGCATAATATGATATGTTGTTGAAACATTTGCTAAATAAAACTACTATACACAAAATACTGTCTTTTTTTACGTCATCTGTAAGTAGCAAAAAAATCGTAAATGAGACTATATGTTTTGTTGGACAAATGACATGACAAGGTTGGAATAGCCAATGTTTTACAATGGCTTCGAGACATCATTTGTCGGAAGAATTAGGATGGAGAGCCATTGAAAGTTTAAAAACACTTCAAAATTAAAGATATGGGAGTATGTGATTACTGACCATATGTGAGTACGCATGTAGTTCACACGTTTGCACCAACTTCAATCCATGAATTTGGCATTGAGAAGATTATTTAGTCAAGGCTTCCAAGCTGATGACAGACATTTTCAGTACGGAAGATTTAAACATAATCGTTAACCTAATTAAGGTCTTCCCTTGATGCAGCCAATTGGAAGGATGATGTTACAATCGCTAGAAATCTTCATTTCGATTATTGGGAAGTATGAATCAAACGTATTTCCAAGTGAAATGGCAACTGCATCAGTCTATAGAGATAGAATGTCTCATCCATCACGTGACGTGCTTATGGTGCTACAATAGGTAATAATCCCATGCTGTAAGAAGAAGACAGAACTCGCCCACACAGCGAATTAAAAATAAACTTCCGAACATTGACGTTAAAAGTAAATTTTAAAAGTTTTCTTTTTTACGAATTCATTAATTTGAGGACTTCAAATGAAAAGATTTAGTGTCACGAGTTAGCATCTTTGAAATAATACTAGAGTTAGGAGTTTGGTTTGGTAGGTTTGTCGTTCTACGTTCATTTTGTGCATATTCTGGGCAAGTAAGACCGAGACCAACAGCTTAAAGTAGATTCCCAACGACTCACAAACATCCATGACATTACCAGGATTTGAACCAGAAACCTGTAGTACTAATGGCCAGAGCGGAGAATTTAGAGTTAACAATATTGAAGCAAGTAAACCATTATTTCATTAACGAACAAGAAAATGTACATAAAGCTCTTATTATAATCTAACATTTTTTGTCTTGGCGTAAAAAAAATATATGAGATACTTCTGAAACTCTAATGCACAAATGATTTAAAAACTATTTTTCCAAATAATTGAAGCATAATACTTCAACTTGCATTTATTCAAATTTATATATTTATAAATATATTTTTATTCTTCAAGTATTCGTAATTTTTTTTTATAAAAATCATTGAACGCACATCCGTCAGTGGATAATGAAGTTAAGGAAAATAAATTGTAAAAAGGAAAGAAATGAAAAAAAAGGAAAAAAAAAAAAAATCCTGCCCTGGTTTCTGCATGTTCGCCCTCATTCAAAGGCCGCTCACTCGATGATGAAGATCACAACTGTCTCTTCACTTCGGTTCGTTACTTCCATTTACCCTCCAGTGTCGTTAATCAGGTCTCTTGGTTCACCGAAAGGCGTAACTTGCAGTTGCGACACCGTCAACCTGCTGCCAAAAAAAAAAGATAAAAACTGCCTCAAAGAAGGAAAAAAAATTGGCATCTGGTGCTCAATGTGGCGGTTTTCACAGAGATGTCTTGAATGAGAAGACTGCCGAGAAGCAGCAAGAAAAGTTGAGAGAAAAAAAGAATGGGAATTTATTTTATTATTGGTTTGTCTTATCATAGTCTTTTATTTAATCAATCACTTAAGTTGGTGTAGTCAAGATTAGGGCCAAGGAAACAGGTGAAACATTTTTTTGTTTGGTTCTCCATTTGACTACTTCATCATTTATGTAGAAGATCGTTAAGAAGTGCTCTGGGAGAACGGTAATTGTGTTAGGCGGGTTAAAGGGACAAAAAACGATGTTTATATTAAAATTATTCTTTTTATGTTCTTAATATGCATCCCTTTCTTTTTTCTGCTTTATATTTTATTGAAAGTAAGTATTATAATTCGAAGAAAAAAAAAGGAATTCATATAACAATACGTTTTCCATAAAAATATATTTTTACTCTTCAAAAGGAAATATTTTATTTAATGCTAGAAGATTAAAAATTATTTATAAAATCTTTTAATAAAATCACTTTACACAAATTTCTGTCTTTGTAAGCTTCTTCAATTTCTTTTTCATAATAACAAGTATAACTACTGAAGGCTAATAATTTTTGTAAAGATAATAACGTAGGATTCCCACTTTGTTGTGATAAAATATATATGTATATAAATGAAATATATTGTGAAATGAAATATGAAATATCGTGTGACACATGCACACAGATAAAAACGAGTGATTTTTCCTCGTTGCTTAGTTATTTAACATATTCGTCACAGCTCCACGATTCACACGTGCAAGTTGTTTATTTTGTCTCTTATGTGGTAAAATTCTAACCTGCCTTGTACCTCTGAATCATGAATCTAATTCATTGTAATTCGTATTGTATGCCATTAAGCCCCACACAACATCTTGCATAACGCTTTTGAAAGAGGAAATTAAATTTCGTAAAGTTTGTAATTTAATTTAAAGTAATAAAATTATCTATATATTAAATATTATTTGAAATATAAATACGTTTGAGTGAAATGCACAGGGAGAAATCAGTGAGAAATACTGAAATAAATTTAATTAGCATTAGTGGATTATTTCATACATTGTAGAGAAATATTCGTACCACTATGAAATGTCGTAAACTATGAATGAATTATATTTTAAATAATGTATTTAATAATTTTTAACTATTCCATTGAAGGAAATTCACATTAGTTTATCCTTATGCGCGCCGTTCATAAATCTTCTCATAGTTTGAAAGTATATTAATTTTTATGAAACGCAACTTAATTCAATGTGAAAAGAATCCTGTGAATTTTATTGTTTGATGTTTAAATTTTTGATAAGCGATATTACTTGAAACAAAATAAGTAATAGTTTGTGTTTAGTTGTGGATATTTTACGGCAGTAAAAAAATATTTAAATATTTCCATATAATTGAACAAACATTACTTTCCAGCGTTATTTTATGCGAATAATATATTTTTTTCTATGCCTTGCCTAACTGAAAGTATTTTTTTTTTATTTCTTTTCATAAAATGATATAAAATATAATTAATTAGAATCCTTTTTATCATAGAATAAAGTAAAAAAAAGTTTGATCTTATTATCTTTTAATCGGATAAATACTGTCATACGTTTTCGGAAATGTTTTAAAATTTAATTTGAGTAAGTAAATATATATGATGAAATAAAAATTTAACTGAAAGTTTATATTAGGATTGGGTGGTTGGGCGCCGTGAAATATGTTCCGAAATTATGTAATTTTATAAAAGTTCTGTTGAAATAATTTTTTTTATTTAGTCTAGTCATAGACTCCTTTCATTTTAAATAAACTTAAATATTTTAAGTCTTTGGAAAATGTATCATGTTTTTGAATTAATAAATGGGTTAAATATTTCAAATTAAGTCTCACCCTCATAAAAGGAAGATGTTTTAGCTGATTAATATTTGCTTGCTTCTCATAATAATAAATGTATGGCGAAATCGATTTTGTGAAAGAGTAAAATTAATTAATTAAAATGTAAAACCTTTTAACAGAGTGATGCAATTTAAAAATTAGAATTAATATTAAATTAACTTTTCTTAATTTGACATATCTCTACTTAAAATGGCATTTTTGGAAAAAAAAAGTGTTTAATTATTATAATTACTATTTAAAATAGAAATACAATTCGAGTAATTAATTTAAATAAAAAAGTTACAATATGAAGAATATATTAACTGTATAATATAAATTTTTAAAATTTCATCCAATGTAATAATTAATTTTTTTTTGTATGTTTTACATGATTTCTCAGCATTACAATTCAATAAACTCTATCATTTTTACAAGCTTTACACTTTCCTACATAGCTTTCTAAAAGCATTTATAAACTAATTCTATTTATCAATATTTAGTCTAAATTTTATAATTACTCTTTTGTTCCAAATGAGAATTTTTTTCTTTAATCTTTTAATTGTTTATTCAATATTTATAAGTTTTCAAACATGAAATAAACATTCATAACATTTACAAAGCAATATAATCTAGAATGGGAGAAATAATTGAAAAGTGCATTCAAAAACGGCAATTGAATTTTCAGATATGTAAACTGAATTTTAAGATTTGCACTTTGCCTACATAGCTGTCTAAAATGATTTATAATCTAATTTTATTTATCAATATTTCGTTTGAATTTCATAGTTGTTTCATAGTTATTTCTCATTTTTTGTTCCAAATGAGATTTTCTTTTTTAATTTTTAATTGTTTATTCAATATTAAGTTTTCAAGCATGAAAAAAGCATTCATAAGATTTACAAAGCAGTATAATATAGAACGGGAGAAATAATTGAAAAGTGCATTCACAAACAACAACTGAATTTCAACAAATGTTTTTTTTTTTTTTCTTTTCATGAATTTTACATTAACGACGGTATTTGTGTTCCTTAGAACTCTGTTCTAAAATGCAAATTCATAATTCATTTCTTCAGTATTACGATTAACTAACCTTCACCAAAAGTTATAATCCCGGCAACGAACATGAAGAAAGATGGCGGTGCCGCCTTCATTAGGATACTCTATATTCAAAAGATTTCAGACCAGACGAAAATTGGAGCCACGCAATTCTGGATCCATCTCAAAAATTCTTCACGGTGCGAAAAACGAAAACTTCATTTCTTTGCGAAATTGAATTTAGTTTTAGAAAATATATTCATGCATTTTCTATTTGGTTTTGTGAGTACTAAATAAGCAAATCACTCCCTATTGTCTGCTGTCCTCATTTACCTATGTGTGTTGCCTGTGAAATTGGGAAAATTTAAAATAGATTTTCGGTATGAAAAGACAGAAAATCCCACTCTTTATTCCAACTGAGTAGTTGTGCAAAAATTAGCATTCTTCATCAAAAGCCTGACAAACACTCGGAGGCCTAAATCTATTATTTCTTGTGCGTCGTCAACAACAAAATATACATTTCACTGATTTGCATTTTTATCAAACTCGCAGCAGGGGCACTGTTTGGGGCGATAAAAAAGTGCGGTTTTCTTGTACGCATAAATTTATCGTTGTGGTATTATACATATTTCAGTCTTTCCCTTTATTTGGAACGTTACGTTGGACTCTTGTATGGAAGCTAATTTCTAATCTTTTCAGTGCAGTGCCGCTTTTTTATGAACGCAATTAATGGTCTGAATTTTAGAACCAAATAAAAAAAATTCTATATTTTTCGCAAGATAAACAAAAAGTTAAATAAGTTTTATTAAAAAATAATTGGAAGTTCTTTTATGTAAATATTAAGCTATTCCAAAGTTGGTACTTTTTCGAAAAAATATGCATTGTTCAGTTTAACAGTAATTAATTTTCAGTTAAAACACACAAAAATAGATTTTTATTATGACAAAGGAAAATGCACTTTTTCCTTCTTCATACATACATATTTGATTCTTAATTTAATTTGCTCTTTCTATTCAAGTATTTTGCTGTGATAAATATCAAGTGTGTTGTTTAAAATGCGTTTTTTTTATTTTATTATAGGAAAAAAAAAAAAAAAGAAAGAAATGATTTTAATAACCAGCAATAATTGATCAGATTATTTAAAAATGAAATAATAGCTAATAATTCATAAAAAATTAATTTTATACTTCTTATTCTTCATAAATACTATACAAATTAATTGTGATATAATCATGTACAATTAATAAGTTTGGTTTTATCTGAATATATTACCTAATTCATAATGTTCATAAGAATAGGTCTCGTGTCTTCAAATTTAAAAAATGCACAACAAAGGCAAAAATTAATTTTATTTGTCATTAAAAAACAATTTTATTTCGACATTAAAAAACGCAAAAATTTTTATTAATGACATTTCACTACGAATTTTCTTGCAAGGCAACAAACATTTGAATAATTCCAGGTACGTTGGCTTTCATTTGAAATGAACGTATGAATGGCAGAATTAATCTTTTTTTAGAAATAGGATAGTTGTGCGATCTTCTTAATTTGGAAAATATTATCAGAATTCCAACGAAATATAAAATGTAAATAAAAAACAAAAACAATGAAGTAATTAAAACAACATTAAGAAGGAACTGAGTTGGCATTTGAATGTCTTGCTCTTGTAAATATAGGAACTCATACCAGGGAATACTTGGAGATGTAGAATTTTTTTCTTTTTTTTTTCTTTTGCTAAACTAAAGTAGCTATTTTATTTTTTTCTGTTTATTTTTTATTTCTGAAATCACAGACACCTTTGAATCTTCCTATCTGCATACTTCAGACTGAAAAAAATTTATTTATGTGTTTAAAAAAACTAAATTTATATTAAAATATATATTTAATCATTATAATTTTACGACATTATAAAATGAAACTACATTAAAATTATCATTAATTTATTGTAGATTATATTTTCCAAAACTGTAATTTTTGTATATTAATAATTAAAATTCATTCTAAATCATTTCCCTTCTTTTTTTTTTTTTTTTTCAATTTTATAATCTATATAAGTTTGATTTTTTACCATCCTTAATATTTTTTTAGTATAAAGCCCTCTAAAGATTAACCTCATTTATATTTCTTCTGTTTTTTTTTTCTCATCCTACTTGGTCGACAGAAATATCTAGAACAAATCCATGAAACCGTGTGTTTACGTGGAAGGAAGGAACTGTGCAGCTTTTGTTGGAATGGATCACTCTTATTAGAAGTCTGACTTGGATCTGTCACTGAAGAAGGAGGACAGTGCCTTCCGGAAGAGTTTGTTCAGCACTACCCCATATTTGCGTATCGTAAGGGGGGACCCGGTAAACTCCCTCCAACAGTAGTCTGAATATCGCAAACGCCTGCAAATAAATGGGATAAAAATGCAAATAAATGGGCTATACTAAAACGGTACTTACAACAAAGCCGCTAGAGTGTTGAACCTCAGCCCTAAAACCCACCAGAGGGTTTTAGCACTGAGGTTCCTTCCACCAGTTTCTTCCACCCGCGATGCCACTGTACCACGAGTCGGGCTGCTGCCTTATTAAATATTATAACTTACTAATATAATAACTCCCATTATTATTTTTCCAACAAGGACCTGAGTGGCCAAGTGGCTAGCGCTCTGGCGCTCGGTACCACAGTTTCGGGTTCGAGTCCCGGCGAGGTCATGGATGTTTGTAGTGGTTCGAATCCATTTAAACCGTAGGTCCCGGTCCTAATAGGATCATAGAGCGTTGCGGGGCATTGTTACTCCGCGTCCGTGGCTTATCTTCAAATTACACGAGCCCCTGGATAATGCAAAGTGAGTAACATCTTTGCAGCGCTTGCCTTTTAAAATACAAAGCTGCCTAAGTTTTGCCAGCATTAGAACAAAAAAAAATTTCCAACAAATATTTGCAAGAAGATTGCAAGGATTATTTGAATTCAATTTTTAACTATAAAATTATGTAATTATTTAGTAATAATATTAAATACTTTTAAAATTTAATAATAAAATTCTTTATTTATATTATTTAAATAAAAAATAATATATTATTTCAAATTGATGTGACATATTTACCTTTAATTTATAAATGCGTTTCAAATGCATATTCTTAAAAGTAATACTTGTGATATTTATTGATCATTTTCTTTTAAAAAAAATGGATAAAAAAAATACAATACCCATGAGTACTTCGCTAGAAAGCTTTTACTACTAGCTATTTATTTATTTAGCTCTTCCATCCCATCCATAATTTTTTTCTTCATAACATATTTCAAACCAACCTAATAAATCAATCGCAAATTTATCGCAATAAATCAACAACCATCCATATTTGTTACAATGCACTTTGCTGAAATATGCAAAGATTTTAATTCTGATAAGAAAACAGCCTCCAATGTTTCTTCCTATACATGTATATTTTGATGTAAAAGAACCAAAAGAGAAACAAAACAAATATAATACAGTTACCCATCCCTAAATCTTCTTTTTTTTTCCAGGGATTTTCCGGCAGCCATATTTCATACGTACTTCAGAGTTCCGCTTTCAACGAAAAAATCAGTTCCTGAATTTTAAATAACGATCGGCCTCTCTCCTGAAAATTTTGTCGAAAAGGATGGGAAGAGACATTTATTAAGTGAGTTAGGGCCTCATCTGGAGAAGCGAAACGACTCGCACGAAAACCCATTCTGTTAGCATAGTTGCGTCGTCTGCGCAGTGTGTTTATACCTCCGCAGGGGATGACAGCGCGCTATCCGGGCTGTCAGCGTGGGGTCATAAACGCCTGACTTAGGACTGCAGGACGGATCCGGGAAAGCCCGCACCCGCAGTTATCCATTTCCGAGTCGTAAAGCTCTAATGCCCCAGTTGCGCGTCGTTGGGATAGAGCGCTGGGGCTCCAATTCAGATCTGCTGAGATGTATGGACGCGTTGATGGCAATGTGCTGGTGGCGTTCTATGTACTTAATTGGGTGGAAGAATTGCGGTTCAGTTCGGTGTACGATTTCACTGTAGTACTACTGATATTCTGCAGGATTTTGGTAGATATAGGGGGCAGGATAGCTTCGATTTTCTGTAGCGAAGTATAGAAGCGAAATATTACTGGAAAAAAATTCCTATCCTCAAATTCCTAAAATTCCTATTCCTATTCTATTCCTCAAGTATCTCTAAACCCTACCAGACCTAATTACATTCTGGTTGCCCCACCTGCAAGCTACATTACACAATTTTCATAAATACGCTATAATTTCTTGAAAACATTTACAATATAAGTAAATGGATCGATTTATTTCGATTTATTCTTACTTTTAACGTTAGAATTTTAAAAAAAATCCTTTTGCATTGCAAAATTCGCCTTAATAAGATTTCCTGGTATAGTGTCATATAAATTTGTATATACATTTCATAATATATTCTTATTAATTATTACACAAATTGAAAACTATACTTCCATGACTGGTAACGAATAGTTAATCTTAATATTTTGGAACTGAAAGGCATTAATATTAAATTTGTCTACCGGTTTGCTTAAGAATTCCCTGAAGACACTATAGCTCATTTAATTATTGACGTCCCCGTAACAAGAAGTTCGAATTTGAAGTTTGAAACCTACAGTTTGGAAAATTAGATTTGTCAGTTACAAATATGTTGTCATTTTAAGGTCTTTCCAGAATACCAGTTCTTTTAAGCTTAGTTAACGTTAGAATTGAGATATTTAATTTTCTTTAAACTGTGTCAGACAATGGAGAGGGTTGCATAGAAGAAATATTTCAGAATTGTAGATTTATATTCCTTGTATGTGCCATCTTTTCCTTATTGGTATCCATAATTCAAAATCTTTTCAATAAATTAGAGTTACAAGCTCATATTATCTAACTACCAAATGTAGAAATGGTTATATAATTAATTTATGCAAACTTGAAAACTTTGAAATTATACAAACTTGAAAAATTTGAAATTATGCAAACTTTGACTGAATACCAGTAAAGGGATCTATTAAATTATAAATTACTCGCTTTATATTGATTTCTGTTTTTAATAACTGCTATATCCTGCTTTTTCCCTTTACTTTTTAATTATATATTAATTTATTTTAATGTATATTGCAAACTATTATACTTCAACTGAATCCTACAGAATTTTTATTCTCAATTATTAGTTTGTTTTTGTCTTAACCCACTTGGTAGACAGCAACATCTAGACCGAGTTCAAGAACCCGTCTGGTCTCATGGAAGGACGGAAGGGGTAGTTTCTGTTGGGTTGGAGTAACCGTAGGTAGAAATCTGACTCGGCTCCGTGACGCTGAAGAAGGAGGGCAGTCTCTTCCAGGAGGACTTTTAGGAAATACCGCTGTATTTGAGTGTCAAATGGGAGAAAAACAGGAAAACTCCCACCACGTAGTCCGGCGAAAGAGGCAAGATGGTGAACATCCCAAACGCCATCGAGTCTTCTCGTTTTTTAAAATAGTGTCCACAACAAAGCAGATAGCGGATCGAACCTCCGCCCTAATGCTGATCAGAGGAGCCCGTTGCCACTGAGTCATTAGTGGGGCTATTAGTTTCCTAAATATTATAAGTTACTAATAAAATAAATCTTTAACTTTTAAAAATATTTTTTCAGCAACAAATATATTCACTACGATTCCAAGGATTATTTGGAACACATTTTTTTATTATGAAATTATGTAATTATTTAGCAAATGATATTAAAT
>BPLR01015370.1:0-28027 GCA_021605095.1 Caerostris extrusa | reverse complement strand
ACCTATTTCTAAACATGAGGAACCTTTTCATGACACCTCTCTTTATAACTACAGCTGATGACTTTTTACGTGATAAAAGGAGGTCAACAATATCATTCTACACAGTGTAAGTGGGAAAGTCTGGTTCCCGAATACAGAAAGGAGACCTATTTCCTGTGAGGTTGCATGGGGAATCTTGCACAGCCTCTTTCTCTTTGTGATATTTTACACGTGATGCATGGGTTCGAAAACATTATCTGTTCTACAGTGTAAGTAATACTTTTTACTAGGGTTCACGGAATGTCTCACGCGGAAAGGGACCTATTTCTACCAATGAACAGCGCGAAGAATCTTTTTTTGTGGCCTCTTTCTCTGTGGCTGATGTTTTGCGTGATAAAATTCGACAATTCATTCTACAGTGTAGTAATAGAAATCTAGTTCGAATACAGAAGGACCTATTTCTGAACAGCGAGGAATCTTTACAACCCTCTTTCTCTTACAGCTGATATTTTACGTGATAAAAGATTCAACGATATGTTCTACGGAGAAGTGTAAGTAATAGAAATCTAGTTCCGAATACAGAAAGGACCTATTTCTGAACATGAAAATCTTTTTACAACCCTCTTTCTCTTACAGCTGATATTTTACGTGATAAAATTCAACAATATCATTCTACAGTGTAAGTAATAGAAATCTAGTTCCGAATACAGAAAGGACCTATTTCTGAACATGAGAATCTTTTAAAACTCTCTTTCTCATACAGCTGATATTTTACGTGATAAAATTCAACAATATCATTCTACAGTGTAAGTAATAGGAAATCTAGTTCCGAATACAGAAAAACCTATTTCTGAACATGAGAACCTTTTACAAACCCTCTTTCATACAGCTGATATTTTACGCGATAAAATTCAATAACATCATTCTACAATGTAATTAATTGAAATCTAGTTCGAATACAGAAAGAACATATTTCTGAACATGAGATCTTTTTACAAAACTCTTTCTCTTACAGGTGATTTTACGTGATAAAATTCAACAATATCATTCTACAATGCAATTAATAGGAAATCTAGTTCGAATACAGAAAAACCTATTTCTAAACATGAGAACCTTTTCACAACCCTCTTTCTCTTTGGCTGATATTTTACGTGAAAAAATTCTAACAGTTATCAGTTCGAATACAGAAAACATATTTCTAAACATGAGAATCTTTTTTACAACCCTCTTTCTCTTCTGATATTTTACGTGATAAAATTCAACAATATCATTCTACAGTGTAAGTAATAGGAAATCTAGTTCGAATACAGAAAGGACCTATTTCTGAACATGAGAATCTTTTTACAACCCCTTTTCTCAACAGCTGATATTTTTTACGTGATAAAATTCACAATATATTCTACAATGCAATTAATGGGAAAATCTAGTTCCGAATACAGAAAAAACCTATTTCTAAACATGAGAATCTTTTAACCCCTTTTCTCTTACAGCTGATATTTGCGTGATAAAATTCAACAATATCATTCTACAGTGTAAGTAGAGGAAATCTAGTTCAATACAGAAAGGACCTATTTCTGAACATGAGAATCTTTTTACAACCCTCTTCTCTTAGCCGATATTTTACAGATAAAATTCAATATTCTACAGTGTAAGTAATACAGGAAATCTAGTTCGAATACAGAAAGGACCTATTTCTGAACATGAGAATCTTTTTACAACCCTCTTTCTCTTACAGCTGATATTTTACGCATAAAATTCAACAATATCATTCTACAGTGTAAGTAATGGAAATCTAGTTCGAATACCAGAAAGGACATATTTCTGAACATGAGGATCTCTTTTACAGCCCTCTTTCTCTTTTAGCGAATACAAAGAATTCAATATCTTTCCTATTTAATGAACAATAAGGAGAATTCTTTTACAACCCTCTTTTCTTACAGGTGATATTTTTACGTGATAAAATTCAACAATATCATTCTACAATGCAATTAATAGGAAATCTAGTTTTTCGAATACAGAAAAACCTATTTCTAAACATGAGAACCTTTACAACCCTCTTTCTCTTACAGCTGATATTTACGTGATAAAATTCAACAATATCATTCTACAGTGTAAGTAATAGGAAATCTAGTTCCGAATACAGAAAGGACCTATTTCTGAACATGAGAATCTTTTTACAACCCTCTTTCTCTTTACAGCTGATATTTTACGTGATAAAATTCAACAATATCATTCTCTGGCAGTGTAAGTAATAGGAAATCTAGTTCGAATACAGAAAAGGACCTATTTCTGAACATGAAAAGGAATCTTTTTTACAACCCTCTTTCTCTTACAGCTGATATTTTTTACGTGATAAAATTCAACAATATCATTCTACAGTGTAAGTAATAGGAAATCTAGTTCCGACACAGAAAGGACATATTTCTGAACATGAGAATCTTTTTTTTTTTACAACCCTCTTTCTCTTACAGCATATTTTACGTGATAAATTCAACAATATCATTCTACAGTGTAAGAATATCTAGTTCCGAATACAGAAAGAACATATTTCTGAACATGAGAACTTTTACCTCTTTCTTTTCTACAAATTAACTGGTTCGAATTTTTCTAACATGATAAATTCATACAGGTGATATTTACAATTAATAAAATCTAGTGATACAGAAAAACCCTATTTCTAAACATGATATCATTCTATTTTACAATGCAACAATATCATTCTACAGTGTAAATAATAGAAATCTAGTTCGAATACAGAAAAACCTATTTCTAAACATGAGAATCTTTTTTACAACCCTCTTTCTCTTACAGCTGATATTTTACGTGATAAAATTCAACAATATCATTCTACAGTGTAAGTAATAGGAAATCTAGTTCCGAATACAGAAAGGACCTATTTCTGAACATGAGAATCTTTTACAACCCTCTTTTTCTCTTACAGCTGATATTTACACGTGATAAAATTCAACAATATCATTCTACAGTGTAAGTAATAGGAAAAAGTCTGAATACAGAAAGGACCTATTTCTGAACATGAGAATCTTTTTTACAACCCTCTTTCTCTTACAGCTGATATTTTACGTGATAAAATTCAACAATATCATTCTACAGTGTAAGTAATAGGAAATCTAGTTCCGAATACAGAAAGGACCTATTTCTGAACATGAGAATCTTTTACAACCCTCTTTTCTTACAGCTGATATTTTACGTGATAAAATTCAACAACATCATTCCACAGTGTAAGTAATATATTTTACGAAATCTAGTTCTACAATGAATACAGAAATCTAGTTCGAATACAGAAGAACATATTTCTGAACATGAGAACCTTTTTTACAAAACTCTTTCTCATACAGCTGATATTTTACGTGATAAAATTCAACAATATCATTCTACAATGCAATTAATAGAAATCTAGTTTCGAATACAGAAAAACCTATTTCTAAACATGAGAACCTTTTTACAACCCTCTTTCTCTCTACAGCTGATATTTTACGTGATAAAATTCAACAATATCATTCTACAGTGTAAGTAGAAATCTAGTTCGAATACAGAAAGGACCTATTTCTGAACATGAGAATCTTTTACAACCCCTCTTTACATACAACAATATCATTCTACAGTTTAATCTCTTACAGCTGATATTTTACGCGATAAAATTCAACAATAACATCATTCTACAGTGTAAGTAATAGGAAATCTAACATGAGAAATACAGAAAGGACCTATTTCTGAACATGAGAATCTTTTTTACAACCCTCTTTTTCTCTACAGCTGATATTTTACGTGATAAAATTCAACAATATCATTCTACAGTGTAAGTAATAGAAATCTACCTGAATACAGAAAGGACCCTATTTCTGAACATGAGAATCTTTTACAACCCTCTTTCTCTTACAGCTGATATTTTACGTGATAAATTCAACAATATCATTCTACAGTGTAAGTAATAGAAATCTAGTTCCGAATACAGAAAGGACCTATTTCTGAACATGAGAATCTTTTTACAACCCTCTTTTCTTTTTACAGCTGATATTTTACGTGATAAAATTCAACAATATCATTCTACAGTGTAAGTAATAGGAAATCTGGTTCGAATACAGAAAGAACATATTTTTGAACATGAGAACGTGATAAAATTCTTTTTTCTACAAAAACTCTAGTTCATACAGGTGATATTTTACGTGATATTTGCACATGATAAAATTCAACAATATCATTCTACAATGCAATTAATAGGAAATCTAGTTTCGAATACAGAAAAACCTATTTCTAAACATGAGAACCTTTTTACAACCCTCTTTTCTTACAGCTGATTTTTACGTGATAAAATTCAACAATATTCTACAGTAAAATTAATAGGAATCTAGTTCCGAATACAGAAAGGACCTATTTCTTGAACATGAGAACCTTTTTACAACCCTCTTTCTCTTACAGCTGATATTTTACGTGATAAAATTCAAGCACATATCATTCTACAGTGTAAGTGTAATAGGAAATCTAGTTCGAATACAGAAAGGACCTATTTCTTGAACATGAGAATCTTTTACAACCCTCTTTCTCTTACAGCTGATATTTTACGTGATAAAATTCAACAATATCATTCTACAGTGTAAGTAATAGAAATCTAGTTCGAATACAGAAAGGACATATTTCTGAACATGAGAATCTTTTTACAACCCTTTCTCTTACAGCTGATATTTTACGTGATAAAATTCAACAATATCATTCTACAGTGTAAGTAATAGGAAATCTAGTTCGAATACAGAAAGAACATATTTCTGAACATGAGAACCTTTTTACAAACTCTTTCTCTTTAGGTGATATTTTACGTGATAAAATTCAACAATATCATTCTACAGTGCAATTAATAGGAAATCTAGTTTCGAATACAGAAAACCTATTTCTGAACATGAGAACTTTTACAACCCTCTTTCTCTTACAGCTGATATTTTATGTGGTAAAATTCAATAACATTTCTATTAATTAATTGAAATCTAAAATTCAAAAGAACATATTTCTGAACATGGAACTCTTTTCACAAGCTCTCTTTCTCATACAGTGATATTTACGTGATAAAATTCAACAATATCATTCTACAATGCAATTAATAGGAAATCTAGTTCCGAATACAGAAAGGACCTATTTCTGAACATGAGAATCTTTTACAACCCTCTTTCTCTTTACAGCTGATATTTTACGTGATAAAATTCCAACAATATCATTCTACAATGTAATTAATAGGAAATCTAGTTTCGAATACAGAAAGAACATATTTCTGAACATGAGAACCTTTTACAAAACTCTTTCTCATACACTGGCCACATTATTTTATGTTTTTGTAAATTCAGCAATATCATTCACAATGCAATCAACAGGAAATCTAATTCGAATACAGAAGAACCTATTTCTGAACATGTGAATCTTTTTACAACCCTCTTTCTTTTACAGCTGATATTTTACGTGATAAAATTCAACAATATCATTCTACAATGTAATTAATAGAAATCTAGTTCCGAATACAGAAAAGAACATATTTCTGAACATGAGAATCTTACAAAAACTCTTTTCTTATACAGCTGATATTTTATGTTTTGTAAAAATTCAGCAAATATCATTCTACAATGCAATCAATAGGGAAATCTAATTCCGAATACAGAAAGAACCTATTTCTGAACATGAATCTTTTTACAACCCTCTTTCTCTTACAGCTGATATTTTACGTGATAAAATTCAACAATATCATTCTACAATGTAATTAATTGGAAATCTAGTTCGAATACAGAAAGAACATATTTCTGAACATAAGAACTTTTTTACAAAACTCTTTCTTTACAGCTGATATTTTATGTGATAAAATTCAACAATATCTTTCTACAATGTAATTAATAGAAATCTAGTTCCGAATACAGAAAGAACCTATTTCTGAACATGAGAATCTTTTTTTACAACCTCTTTTTCTTACAGCTGATATTTTACGTGATAAATTCAACAATATCATTCTACAATGTAATTAATAGGAAATCTAGTTTCGAATACAGAAAGAACATATTTCTGAACATGAGAATCTTTTTACAAAACTCTTTTCTTACAGCTGATATTTTATGTTTTTTGTAAAATTCAGCAATATCATTCTACAATGCAATCAATAGGAAATCTAATTCGAATACAGAAAGAACCTATTTCTGAACATGAATCTTTTTTTTACAACCCTCTTTCTCTTACAGCTGATATTTTACGTGATAAAAATTCAACAATATCATTCTACAAATGTAATTAATAGGAAATCTAGTTTCGAATACAGAAAAAACCTATTTTCTAAACATAAGAACTTTTTTTACAAAACTCTTTCTCTTATACTGCTGATATTTTACGTGATAAATTCAACAATATCTTTCTACAATGCAATTAATAGGAAATCTAGTTCCGAATACAGAAAGAACCTATTTCTGAACATGAGAATCTTTTTACAACCCTCTTTCTCTTACAGCTGATATTTTTACGTGATAAAATTCAACAATATCATTCTACAAAGTGTAAGTAATAGGAAATCTAGTTCCGAATACAGAAAGAACATATTTCTGAACATGAGAACCTTTTTACAAAACCCTTTCTCTTGTAGCTGATATTTTACGTGATTTCTAAAAATCTTTATTTAAACCTTTCTCTTACAGCTGATATCATTCTACAATGCAATCAATAGGAAATCTAATTCGAATACAGAAAGGAACCTATTTCTGAACATGAAATCTTTTTTTACAACCCTCTTTCTCTTACAGCTGATATTTTACGTGATAAAAATTCAACAATATCATTCTACAGTGTAAGTAATAGGAAATCTGTTCGAATACAGAAAGAACATATTTCTGAACATAGAACCTTTTACAAAACTCTTTCTCTGCAGCTGATATTTTATTTGTGCGATAAAATTCAAAACATCTTTCTACAATGCAATTATGAAATCTAGTTCCGAATACAGAAAGAACATATTTCTGAACATGAATTTTTTTTACAAAACTCTTTCTCATACAGGTGATATTTTACGTGATAAAATTCAACAATATCATTCTACAATGCAATTAATAGGAAATCTAGTTCCGAATACAGAAAGAACATATTTCTGAACATGAGAATCTTTTTCCAAAACCCTCTTTCTCTTACAGCTGATATTTTATTTTTGTAAAATTCAGCAGTATCATTCTACAATGCAATCAATAGGAAATCTAGTTCAGGCTACAGAAAGAACATATTTCTGAACATGAATCTTTTTACAAAACTCTTTCTTATACAGCTGATATTTTATGTTTTGTAAAAATTCAACAATATCATTCTACAATGCAATCAATAGAAATCTAATTCCGAATACAGAAAGAACCTATTTCTGAACATGAATCTTTTTACAACACTCTTTCTCTTACAGCTGATATTTTACGTGATAAAATTCAACAATATCATTCTACAATGTAATTAATAGGAAATCTAGTTCGAATACAGAAAGGAACATTTTCTGAACATAAGAATCTTTTTTTACAAAACTCTTTTTCTTACAGCTGATATTTTATGTGGTAAAATTCAACAACATCTTTTTCTACAATGTAATTAATAGGAAATCTAGTTCGAATACAGAAAAAACCTATTTCTAAACATGAGATCCTTTTTTACAAAACCTCTTTCTCTTACAGCTGATATTTTACGTGATAAATTCAACAATATCATTCTACAATGCAATCAATAGGAAATCTGGTTCGAATACAGAAAGAACCTATTTCTGAACATGAATCTTTTTTACAAAACTCTTTCTCATACAGGTGATATTTTACGTGATAAAATTCAACAATATCATTCTACAATGTAATTAATAGGAAATCTAGTTTCGAATACAGAAAAAACCTATTTCTAAACATGAGAATCTTTTTACAACCCTCTTTCTCTTACAGCTGATATTTTACGTGATAAAATTCAACAATATCATTCTACAATGTAATTAATAGGAAATCTAGTTCCGAATACAGAAAAACATATTTCTGAACATGAGAACTTTTTTTTACAAAAACTCTTTCTTATACAGCTGATATTTTATGTGATAAAATTCAACAACATCTTTCAATGTGAAATCTGGTTCCGAATACAAAGAACATATTTCTGAACATGAGAACTTTTTACAACCCTCTTTCTCACAATGCTGATATTTGATGTGGTAAAATTCTAATATCATTCTAAATGCAATTAGGAAATCTAGTTCCGACAGAAAGAACATATTTCTGAACATGAGAACTTTTTACAACCCTCTTTCTCATACAGCTGATATTTTACGTGATAAAATTCAACAATATCATTCTACAATGTAATTAATAGGAAATCTAGTTCCGAATACAGAAAGAACATATTTCTAAACATGAGAACCTTTGTACAACCCTCTTTCTCATACAGCTGATATTTTACGTGATAAAATCAACAATATCATTCTACAATGCAATTAATAGGAAATCTAGTTCCGAAGACAGAAAGAACATATTTCTGAACATGAGAACCTTTTACAACCCTCTTTCTCTTACAGCTGATATTTTATGTGGTAAAATTCAACAATATCATTCTACAATGTAATTAATAGGAAATCTAGTTCGAATACAGAAAGAACATATTTCTGAACATGAGAACTTTTTTTTACAAAACTCTTTCTTATACAGCTGATATTTTATGTGGTAAAATTCAACAACATCTTTCTACAATGCAATTAATAGGAAATCTAGTTCCGAATACAGAAAAAACCTTTTTCTGAACATGAGAACCTTTTACAACCCTCTTTCTCACAATGCTGATATTTGATGTGGTAAAATTCTAGAATGTAAATAATAGGAAATCTAGTTCCGAAGACAGAAAGAACATATTTCCGAACATGAGAACTTTTTTTACAGCCCTCTTTCTCATACAGCTGATATTTTACGTGATAAATTCAACAATATCATTCTACAATGTAATTAATTGGAAATCTAGTTCCGAATACAGAAAGAACATATTTCTGAACATAAGAACTTTTTACAACCTCTTTCTTATTACAGCTGATATTTTATGTGGTAAAATTCAACAATATCATTCTACAATGCAATAATAGGAAATCTAGTTCCGAATACAGAAAGAACATATTTCTCTTTCTAAACATGAACCTTGTACAACCCTCTTTCTCATACAGCTGATATTTTACGTGATAAAATTCAACAATATCATTCTACAATGCAATTAATAGGAAATCTAGTTCCGAATACAGAAAGAACATATTTCTAAACATGAGAACCTTTTACAACCCTTTTCTCAGACAGCTGATATTTGATGTGATAAAATTCAACAACATCATTCTACAATGAATGTAAATAGGAAATCTAGTTCCGAATCTAGTTCCGAAGACAGAAAGAACATATTTCCGAACATGAGAACCTTTGTACAACCCTCTTTCTCATACAGCTGATATTTTACGTGATAAAATTCAACAATATCATTCTACAATGTAATTATTTGGAAATCTAGTTCCGAATACAGAAAGAACATATTTCTGAACATGAGAACTTTTTTACAACCCTCTTTCTCTTACAGCTGATATTTTACGTGATAAAATTCAACAACATCATTCTACAATGCAATTAATAGGAAATCTGGTTCGAATACAGAAAAAACCTTTTTCTGAACATGAGAACCTTTACAACCCTCTTTCTCACAATGCTGATATTTGATGTGGTAAAATTCTAGAATGTAAATAATAGGAAATCTAGTTCCGAAGACAGAAAGAACATATTTCCGAACATGAGAACCTTTGTACAACCCTCTTTCTCATACAGCTGATATTTTACGTGATAAAATTCAACAATATCATTCTACAATGTAATTATTTGGAAATCTAGTTCCGAATACAGAAAGAACATATTTCTGAACATAAGAACTTTTACAACCCTCTTTCTCTTACAGCTGATATTTTACGCGATAAAATTCAACAACATCATTCTACAACGCAAATAATAGGAAATCTGGTTCGAATACAGAAAAAACCTTTTTCTGAACATGAGAACCTTTTACAACCCTCTTTCTCACAATGCTGATATTTGATGTGGTAAAATTCTAGAATGTAAATAATAGGAAATCTAGTTCCTGAAGACAGAAAGAACATATTTCCGAACATGAGAACCTTTTGTACAACCCTCTTTCTCATACAGCTGATATTTACGTGATAAAATTCAACAATATCATTCTACAATGTAATTAATAGGAAATCTAGTTCCGAATACAGAAAGAACATATTTCTAACATGAGAACTTTTACAACCCTCTTTCTCTTACAGCTGATATTTTACGTAAAATTCAACAACATCATTCTACAATGATAAAAATCTAGTTCCGAACATCATTCTACAATGCATATTTGATGTAGGAAATCTAGTTCAGACGAATGAGAACAGAAAAAACCAACAATATTTCTGTAACTAGTTTCCGAATACAGAAAACCTTTAAACATGAGAACCTTTTACCCCTCTTTCTCTTACAGCTGATATTTTACGTGATAAAAATTCAGCAATATCATTCTATGTAATTAATAGGAAATCTAGTTCCAATACTGAAGAACATATTCCTGAACATGAGAACCTTTTTTTTTTAAAACTCTTTTCTTATACAGCTGATATTTTATGTTTTGTAAAATTCAGCAACATCATTCTACAATGCAATCAATAGGAAATCTAATTCCGAATACAGAAAAAACCTATTTCTAAACATGAGAATCTTTTTTTACAATCCTGTTTCTCTTAGAGCTGATATTTTACGTGATAAAATTCAACAATGTCATTCTACAATGTAAGTAATAGAAACCTAGTTTCCGAATACAGAAAGAGCATGTTTCTGGACCTGAGAATCTTTTTACAATCCTCTTTCTCATACAATTAACATTTTATGTGGTAAAATTCTACAATGTTAGTAGTTGTCGGGTAAGAATGAAATACAACTTGTGAGAGTAGTATGCTGACCTCATGATGGACTTGAGCAGCTGCTCCATCTCGTCCATGGTTTCGTGCCACATTGTTGCACAAGCGAAGATCAGGGGGATAGTCCTGGTTATAAAATCTGGAGACATCACTTTCGAACTGCCCTTTGGAATCTGGATCCACCTCCTGAGCAAAAGAATTTATTGCTGATTACCTCACTGGAAATTAGTTTGGTACGACCATCACTGTACGCTGATGGTCCTCCACCACAGACGGTTTTAGGATTATTCAGAACGGCAAATTATCACATTTTTTTTTTGGCACAGATTTTCAGAGGTAAAATCGTTACCTTCTTTTATAGATTACAGCTAATTTATTCTTATATAAGGTTTGATTTTAACATTTCAATAACTTAATTATTTTTTTACGCAAAAAAGGAAATTAGTTTGATTTTGAAAATTTATCTGTAAATTCGCCTTCCCGTATCAATATGTTGAGATAAAAATTACAGTGTTGCATGTAGATTGCGCATAAAAGGTAATGCTGGTAATTTGCATACTGGTAACTTAGTTATTCAGGCATCAAATGGTAAAGTTGCGCATTCTGCCTCTATTCAATTCGTGATCTAGTGATAACTCAGGCAGGGTTCAAATCCACTGATGGCGAGAATTACAGTCGCTGCTTGAAGGATCCCAGTCGAAAAAGCATTGCCCTTATATGATCGTGGCGTACTTAAGTCCTCAAATAAACAAAAAAGAATGACCATCTTAGTCATAAGAGTTGTCTATCTAGTATACATACATTATAACGTGGCCTGATGGCCAATTGGCTAGCGCTCTGTCCTTTGGTACCACGGGCTTCAAGTTCGAATCCTAGCGGTGGTATGGATGGTTTGTTAGTGGTGTGGAATCCACGTTAAACGGTCCTGGTCTAACCCTCGCGTGCATAAAATTACCTTAGAGCGACAAACCAAACCATACATTATCATTTCTTATATTATTAATTGTATTTTAATGTAACTGTATATTTATGTAATGAATGTAAAAGTGTTTTTAGAAGGAACTCATAGTCTTTACTTTATCAGGAAAGCGGATTACATAGCACAAAAATATGTAGTTTTTATGTAGTAAGAACAACATATACAGAAACAACACACATCTAAATTTGAAAACTGGCTTTCTACCTCTTTCTCAATATAACTGACATTTGATAAGATAAAATTCTACATCACGATACAACGGCATTCTACTATGTAAGTACTAATAATTGGACTGTCGACTTAACGTTCTAATACGAAAAATTCGATGGATTGCATTGGAATATATAACATTTTTTAAAAGCATTTATTACGATGCTACAATGTTAATGATTATTTTTTGCAGTTTCCTCGTTGACGCTGAGAATGGTACGATAAATCTGTTGGTTGGAATATTCTTTCATTGAACTCGAGGAGAAGGGTGTGTATTTCAGGGATGCTATCTTTTTCTTTACAAATTCTGGTATCACAATGTAAATACAATTGCAGGACAATTTTTGTAACGCTGAATCTGCTATTTGTCTACATAATGACAAATGACTTCAGATCAAAACCCCCGATATTCAAAAATAACCTTTCTTACAGTTTTTTTAAAAATAAATTTTCCCAAAATTAATCTTACCAAAGATTCATCAATTTTATGTTTAGATACTCCGTATTTTTTTTCAATTTGTAACATAAAATACGAAATAAGTAACTAAAAAATTTTTATTTCTGTTGTGGTTGAGACTAATTCTCATTGTCCGACAGCACGGGACGAACACCCGATGAGTAGTCCATTCATGGAGGAAGGGAAGGGGGCAGCTTCTGTTGTGATGGAGCACCCGCAGGTAGAAGTCTGACTTGGCTCAGTATTGCTGAAGAAGTAGGGCAGTGTCTTCCGGGAGGACTTTTAGGAGGAACTACATATCATTTGCATATGACATGGGAGAAATGCACTCCCACCAGGTAGTCCGACTAGTGGGGAAGATGCTGAGCACCACAAACGCCATCGAGTCTCCTCGACTTAGAAACAATGTATACAACAAAGTAGCCAGCAGATTGAACCTCAGCCCTAATGTTCACCAGCGGCGCACGTTACCGCTGAGCCAAGAGTTGGGCAAATTTTTATTTCTTTCTAACAGTACAAAAACGTTATAAAAATATAAAAGTTATAAAAAATATATAAAATATATGTGCGCATGATGTGATTAAAAAAATGTATCTGATAAAAAAATAATAATTAATAATAAAAAAATCGAAATGCGTGATTAAAAAAACATATTTTGTTTTTGATAAAAACATCGTATATAATAAAGTAATGGTAAAAAATCAAATCAACAGAGAAATAAATAAACTTTTTATCTTAACATGAAAAAATAATCTTAGAAAACTTATAATAATTCTTATCTTCCTAACCAATGAACAATAGAAATATTTGAAGGTGAATTTGCGCAAATCTTTATTGTTAAAAATACATTTTATCATCGATAAATGTGTCGAAATCAGCGCATAGTTTTAATAAAAGATACTTTGTTACATTCCTTTTTCAATATCGAAAGTAGTTTTTGAAATTGCTAATTTCAAATTTTTTTTTAAAATGTTTAAAAAAATTTTAAAAGTTAGATTATTTAACGCAAATTAAAATCATGATGATCTGATAATGTTCTGTAATTAGAAATTCTTTATTTTATTTAGAAGGCAGCAAATTTTATTTTCACTAAACTATATTTAGCAAAAACTATTTAGTATATTTTTAATTAAGTACACATTAATGCGATTTAAATACATTTTGTAAACAATTACATAATATTACATTTTTTAAAAACAAAGAAAGAACAAGAAAACTAGTATTCCTGAATTAATTTCGTCGAATTCCTTGAATCAATACCGATTCATTCCATAAAAATATAAGGCAAAAAATTAAATTACTTTAAACTGTAACTACAACTTGTTTATCAATTTCAGGTATATTCTACTTTAAAAAATGGCACCAGATTTAGTATCTTTTAATTTTGGCAATAGTTGGAATACCAAATGCACAAGGGTGTATAATCTTCCAAGTTTCATGTAGAATATAGTAAATGAAATTTTGCTATTTATATAAACATATGTATACTTTTCAATTTGAAGCTTGGATTTTTTTTTAAAGCCGAGTAAAATCGCAAAACCGGGGCCATTGGGATTTAGCGCCAAATTTTTTTTCGCCATAGTCAGCCAAGTAGCGGGTTGCAACCGTAAGTGAAGTGAATTGCAAATGATACAAGAAACTCTTGTCACCACATTTGGTGACATATCAATCAGGCGACCCCCTAAAAGTCATCAAATCGCAACTGCTCCTATTTTGCGATTTGACGAAAAAGCCGAATCTCAGAATTTTAAAAACCTTGATCTCACTATATCAAGCTATTTAAAATACTCATAACCTTTAGAAAATAACGAATGTATATATGCTAATTAATCTTATTTATTCTAAATATCTTTTTTTTTTTTTTTAAGTTTCGTTGATCACAAAAAAATGGGGATTCTCCAATGTTTGATGCCATCACTTTTGCGCCAAATTAGCCATCGCCAAGGGCCCATTCCGCCGTTATGACCCAAATCGCATAAAATAACAGGAGCATCAAACATCGTAGACTCCCCTAGCTTATGAGGTATTCGTAATTTAGTGTATAATTTTTTCATCCTTAATTTAATATAATTCTGAGGCCAATCTAAATGCGAGGACTATGGGATACGACTATGTGACAAACGTAACAAATGAAATGTTAGGTCTCCGTCCTCTTTTATTACTTTTTGATATACTTTTAAAATAATAAAAATTTTGAAAATTACAATTAAAGTAACAATAAAATAGTCACTATTATTGTTCTGAAATAGAAGAAGTTGCGAATTACTCTAATTACAGTATTGTAACCCTAAAGAAATTGGCGAAATAATCCGAGTTGGAATTTTGGCGACTTCCTCAGGGGTACAGTATTCTGGATTTCAACCATTGCTTCCAAATGATTTGCTCAAAATTATCAAATCAAAATGAATTCATGGCTCAATAGAAAACTAATCATCCAGATGTCAAAATTTATACAGATGTTTTTTACTACAGAATTGAATAAAATGATGAATATGATAATTAAAATACATACTTGTTTCATACTTGTTTCGAAATAAAGTTTTCAATTATTGCTTGAAAAAAATTTTGAAAAATAATTTGCACTAAACATGAAAAATAAAAAAAAAAATACAGTTATTTGGAGTGATAAAGCGTATTGTGAAAACTTGCAATTTTTCTGAGTGAAATTTTAGTTAGTCATATCATGGAAGAAGGGATGCAAACGCCAAGGCCATTTAAAAGTGTTGCAAAAGCAAACTATGGCCAAATAGCAAAATAGGGGTTGTTAGGATTTGGCAACTTTTTTTTTGTAGAGCCCTCTGAGTGACAGGTTGCCAAATGTGGTACCTGGATTTCTTGTATTGTTTGCAATTCAATTCACTTACAATTACAACCCGTCACTTGGTGCATTTTGGCGAAAAGATTTTTTGACGCCAAATCCAAACAGTCCCTATTCTGAGATTTTACCCAAATTATTGGTAAAGATGTGTATGATTTTCGCAATGAAGTAAATTCTCCTAATTTAAATAAGTCTTAATTTGCCAGAAGACGTAATTGAAATTCAGACTTCCAAAATGAAAAAAAAAAAAAAAAAGTTTAATATCCTGAAACCACTGATGAAATAAAATTGCTCCTGATTAATAAAATAAGTTAATGCGTATAAATAGGCATGCCAACATAGGCGATACATTTTATGTTGAAAATGTAAATTTAATAGTTAATAAAAAAAAAATTATAAAAATAAAGTCAATAAAGAAAAAAATCATAAAAACACTACAAAAACAATAACAGAAGTAAATAAATAAATTAATTAAATCATTAATAAAGTATTTCATTTAATGTGTTTATTCTTTTTTTTTTCAATTCCTTCTATTAGCTCACCTTCTCCCTATATTTATCTTGTTCAAATTTTCAATCGTTCATAAAATTCTTTTTATTCATCCATTCAAGTTCAATTGCATTTTTTTTAACTTGTAGTGGATGACACTTGATGTTAATACAGTTTTTTCAAATATTAATTCAGTAATCAAATTTAATTACTTTTAGTTTTTTTTAGATTTAAGTTGCATATATCTACCAATAGATGGCGCCAGATAAACGTAAAAAAATGAATGAAAATTATTTCTAAAGGTCTTTCTGCAATATAGTGAAAAAAAAAGTAGTAATTGACTTCAAATTTTTTTTTATTATATTACTTGTTTTGTTATATTTGCGTGTTACATTGGTCACACGAATTTTAAATAATTTTTTAAAAATTTATATTTGAGAAAAAATCTTCCATCCACTATCTGTTCAGAATTAATCCTCCTTTTCAAAAATAAGTAAATGTAAGATTTTAAAGTTCCAAATGTCTGAATAATAGCTTTGGCAATTAACACTGGTCATATATCTTAATTTTGCAAAAATAATTAGCAATTAATAAAAAAAAATTAATATTAAGGAAATTTTTTTTTTTTGAACCTATTACAATTATTTAAAGGTAAAAGAAATTTTAGCAGCCAAAAAAAAAAATATTGTAGAATAATTGCCTTTTCTTATTCTTGATGGTACGCTGGTCACCGTAACGACTCTGCTGACTCTATTTTTAACCCTCTTTGAGCATTAATTGAATTCAAGGTAATAAATCGCGGCTATAGAATAGCGAATCTATTGCGCGAATCAAGTTATTTATAGATCCAAATTATCGATTTTCTCTATGAATTGAATTTACCTCACGGAGCTTCACAAGCAGAGCATGGTTTATTTTTGTATTGATATTTTAGTTTTATCATATTAAAGCAGAGCATGGTTTTTTTTGTATTGATATTTTAGTTTTATCATATTAAATTATGGCCATTTATCTGATAACAGGTGTTTCAATAAGATTAAATAGTTTTTCTTTTATTCAAAATTACTTAATTTAATATGTGTGTTAGCTCGATCTATCAGAAAAAATAATTACTTTTAACAGTAAATGTTTAGAGGATGCCTTTTTGCAGTAAACCACATAACGTAGTAATAATAATAATATATTATTTGATTTTGAAAAAATAAAAAGATTCGCCTGAGGAAATTTGTCATAAATGAATTAAGCAAAACAAATATTTATTTATGGATAGATATTATATAAATGCATACATATTTTGATATACATACTTCTATACATACACTCAAGAACCAAAACATTATGACCACCTGTCAATAACGAGTTGGCCCACCCGTGGCGCTTAACACAGCTTCAACCCGCCTTGGCATGGATTAATACCACCAATTAATACCAGTTAAATACCACTTCCACCTGACCACGTGCCTTCCACGTCATCCAGGCGAGTTCATTGCAAAATGTAGGGGTGGCCATAATGTTTTGGCTCTTTAGTGTATATTTGACATTAAATTTAATATGTTTGTTAACTCGATCTATCAGGAAAATTAATTACTTTTAACTGTAAATGTTTAGAGATTACCTTTTTGCAATAAACTACATAACGTAGTGATAATAATAACATATTATTTGATTTTGAAAACAAAAAGATCCTTCTATGGAAATTTATCATAAATGAATTAAGCAAAACAAATATTTATTTATGGATAGATATCATATAAATGCATACATATTATGACATGCATTCATTTATATATATATTGATATACAACGAACATGTCATCGAGAGAAGGACAGTGTCTTCCGGGTGGACTATTAAGGATAATTGCTCCACATTTGGTTGTCGTATAAAAGGAAACTTGGAAAACTACCACCAGGCAGCCTGACTATCAATGCGAGATGTTTTAATACTTTGTTACAATCGCCACTGAGTATCCTCGTTTCTGAAAGTAGTGACTGCAATGGTCATCGCCAGTGTAATCAAATCTGAACCCTCGAGCATCTAGTTATTAATTTCTGTCACTGGATCAATTTTGTATCCAAATATATTGAGAGTAATTTTGTAATGGATATGAAGAGAATAATGCCCAGTTTATTTCAATGTTTAATGATGATATAATTAATTTTAATCAAAAACGAATTACACCTCTACCAAATTCGAAATCACATATTCTACGAAAAATTCTCTGATTGACATGCATTCATTTATATATATGACGAAAAATTTAGCCACTTTTGGTCTTATAAATACATACACTTTTACTTAAAGCATTATAACAGTGTAACTTAAGAAAAAGAAACATTAAAAAAAAGTATAAACGGTATTTAGTAAAAAGAACCTAAAAGTACAAGGGATATTATATTATACACTGAAGTGACAAAAGTCATGGGATAGCAATATGCAAATTTTCAGATGGCAGTAGCATCGCGTAGAACAGGTATAAATGAGCAGTGCTTTCATTTCTGTTCAAGTTATTCATGTGAAGAGGTTTTGACGTGATGATGACCGCACGACGGGAATTAACAGACTTTGAACGCGGAATGTTAGTTGGAGCTAGACGCATGGGTCATGCCATTTCGGAAATCGTTAGGGAATTCAACATTCCCAGATCCACTGTGTCAAGAGTGTGCCGAGAGTATGAAATTTCAGGCATAACATCCCACCATGGACAGCGCAGTGGTCGACCGCCTGCACTTAACGACCGAGACCGGCGACGTCTGCAAAGAGTCGTAAATTCTAACAGACAAGCAACACTGCGTCAAATAACCGCAGAAATCAATGTGGGACGTACAAGGGACTTGCCTGTTAGAACTGTGCTGAGAAATTTGGCTTTCTTGGGCTATTCCAGCAGAAGACCGACTCGAGTGCCTTTACTGACAGAACGACATCGCTTGCAGTGACTCTCGTGGGCACGTGAGCATATCGGTTGGTCCCTAGATGAATGGAAAACCGTGGCCTGGTCCGATGAGTCACGATTTCAGTTGGTAAGAGCTGATGGTAGGGTTCGAGTGTGGCGCAGACTCCACGAAGCCTTGGACCCAAACTGTCAGCAAGGCACTGTTCAAGCTGGTGGTGGCTCCGTCATGGTGTGGGCTGTTTTTTCATGGCATGGACTTGGTCCTCTGGTGCGACTGGACTGAACATTGACTGGAAATGCTTATGTTCAGCTACTTGGAGATCACTTGCAGCCATTCATGAACTTCATGTACCCAAACAAGGATGGGATTTTTATGGCTGACAATGCGCCATGTCACCGGGCCACAACTGTTCGCGATTGGTTTGAAGAACATTCTGGACAATTTCAACGAATGATCTGGCCACCTAGATCGCCCGACATGAATCCCATCGAGCATTTATGGGACATCATCGAGAGGTCTGTTTGTGCCCAAAATCCTGCACCATCAACGCTTTCACAATTATGGACGTCTATCGAGACAGCATGGCTCAATATTCCTGCAGAAGACTTCCAACGACTTGGTGAGTCCATGCCACGTCGAGTTGCTGCACTTCGCCAGGCGAAAGGAGGGCCGACACGATATTAAGAGGTATCCCATGACTTTTGTCACTTCAGTGTATAAATGCATATTATATAAAAAAACCTAAAGTATAAGAAAACTTTCCAAAAAATGTTTTTCCAATACCTTGTCATTTTTCCGTCTGTTTAAAGCTAAGGACTGGTCAATCAGCACTGTGCAATACATTGGGTTTACGAATAATCTAAAACAAGGAAAAAAAAATAAAAAAATAAATTGCTAGTTACATTTAAAAAAAAAAAAAATTTCAGTTATATTTTTTATCAAAAATTAATTTTGTAACTCTCAATATTGACGCGTTGAACCAATATTCAGTTCATAGTATTATTTTAAACAAGTATTCATAATTTGTGGCCATGTTTTAGGACCCAAAAATTCCATATTTAAAAATTAGAAAAAAATATTTCTCGAAAATATTTACCCTTAGCTTTGTGGCAATAGATTATGCAATTACTTATAAAGCTGAGCTATCACAGAAAAAAATAGAACATTAAAAGCAACTTATAATGATAATAATAATAAAAAAAAAAAACCCAGTAAAATAAGACAAGAAAGAACTAGATCTTATTTAATAAGAGAAGCAAATCTTTTAATTATTACAAGTACATTTTATCTCATTTGTTACAAAATGTATAGCTTCAGTAAATAACATTGCAAATCTCTGAGAAAAAAATGATGAAAATTGTAAAATTACAATTCAGAAAGAACTCAAGGGCCTGATGGCCGAATATAGCTCTCTGGCTCTCGGTGCCACAGGTTTTGGTTTCGAGTTCCGGCAATGCCTTGGATGTTTGTAGTGGTTCGGTTCCTGGTCTAATATGATTGTGGAGCGTAGGGCTGACAACCCTACCCGTGAAAAGTCAATATCAGGGAATCAAGTCAAACTTCTATCTGCTAGGGCTCCATCACAACAGATGTTCCCCCCCTTTCGCTCCTTCCATGAGACCACATGAGTTTATGGATTTAGTCTAGATGTTGTTGTGTACTAAGTGGGATAGACCAAAACAAAAATTTCGGCCTGCCAAAAGACTCTCGAAAACAACAGAAAAACCTCAACAAAAAAAATTACGCAACGCGATAAAATTGTATAAGTTTATTATGTTTACCGGTTTAACAGCAATCGATAATCTTGGATTCTTATGCACATAAAGCATTCATATATGCAAGGAATTCAAATTGATATATTCGTAAAATTTAATAATATGTAAGCAAATTAAAAAAAAAGGAAACAAAAAATAAATAAGTAGAAAAAGATATTAAATCTAAACCATCAAAAAAATTTAAATCGATCCTCAAATAAAGAAAAGAAACAGCAAATTCTAAATATTTAAATAATGATTAAGAAAGTCAAGCAATAAATGCATTGATTCTGGTTATTGAATATTATCCAGTTTCAGTTTCGTATATTTAATTGGTTTGATTTGTCGCTCTGCCCTCATTTTTTGCACACTTTAGGCTAATTAGACCGGGATCTACAGTTCATACGTGGATTTCGAACCACTAACAAACAACCATGCCAATGCCAGGATTCGAACCTGAAACTTGTGGTTTCAACGTCCAAAGTGCTAGCCAATTGATATCAAGCCGCTGTTTATTTGGAAGCGTATATCACACAGACTTGTTTAGTTAGCTCCAACGTCAAGCAAATCGGCTTTGTTGAGTGACAAAGCAGATTTGACAAATCCGTCAAAATGAGTTTATAGTAGATGTGTCGGTTTGTTTTTTTGTTTGTACAGCTGGATTTAGAAGTGATCAAGTCACAAGAGCACACATTTAAAAAACGCACCACTTTAATTACAAGCGCATGATACACTACAGAGATTAATATGCAACATACATTTAAGGACGTATACTTATATTTAAGTGGAAGGATTCCAGTTCTAAACTGTAAATAAAGTTACTCAGGTATACGCTGGATAGCGAAATATACTTCCTCTCTGGATGAGAGTCTGTAGCCAAATTTATGCACAGGATGGATTATCTTCTCTTGGGATCTGTGAGAACTCGTAACTAGCAGCAGCGCCAGTTTTGCTGTACGTCTATCTGGCGAGAGTCTCGAAGCCCACTGGCGTTTTCTTCATTACGCCGCAAGGGGCGCTTTTTGCAGTGCGTAGGCGGAAACATGGTTGAATAGGTGGAATCACGGTTACAAGCTTAAGATGTGGTGAAGAAAAGTCATGAAAAATTGCGCGGGAGAAAATTCATTAACCACATAAAAAGCTCTATTCTTCTTTCCAGAAATGATTGATATAATGCAATCTAAAACGACTTATAGACTTAATAGAACTTATAGACTTTTCATTTGAATGACAACGGTGATTTGCTTCACGTTGGAGGTAATTAAGCATGGCTGTGTGTTAAGGTACTTAAAAAGTTCCATTGGAAGATGTCACTCCCCTTCTAATCGCCATTATGTTTACGTGTGGCAAGAAGTCCTTAATTGTCGTAGCACACATGTCTTTACTAACATTAAAATTAGTTTTCAAAAAATTAATTTATGTTTCATATTCAAATTTTTTTTTTTTTTTTTGAAATTAATTAATAAATAATTATTAAAATGAGTGTAATTAATAAATTTATAATGAATTATGAGATGATGAGATAAATATTAGTGTAAAGATATAAATGAAAAATTATTGAACCTGTAAAAAGAAATCAAATGAAAAATTAGTAATTTTTAAGTAGGAAAATTGAAATGATTCTCTTACTTTTTGTGGAGGCCATTCTTTCACATTGCGGGTTCCACAGATAAAACGTCAAGCACACTTGCGACATCAACCACACAATCCATAAGATTCCGTGAGCCTCTTTCAAGAACTCCGACGGATTTTCCGGACATTTCCAAAAGTGGTATGCGGCCACCGTCGTCTTCAGGCCGCATTCGTCATTGCAAGCCACGTTCAGTAAGCCCATGGTCACAGGAACAGTTAGAATCACTGGAAGTGAGTAACTGAAGCACTGTATGCAAATCTTGCAGACAAATTTACCGCAGGAATAACACAGGTACGAAGCCAGCACGTGAATTCCGGCTGTTATTAGGGAAAAAAGGTTCCGTTCTTTCGAACACCATCGTAACCCTGTTGGGTGGCTTCAGAGTGGAAGGAATGCCATCACGTTCGTTTGTGTAAGGCCATGTTGCTGTCAAGTTGTGTCTGTCGAAGCTGGTTGGAAAATGTCTTAGAAAAGTTTCCATATCGCCATTTGCAAACATATATATTACAACCAAGGTGAAAATCAGAATAATTTTCCACAATGAAATGAATAAATAAATGAAGTTTTTGCTCTCGCCAATGTCCTCTTTTAAAATTTTCAAACATCTGGGAGAGTTGTCGTTTACAAAGTTTTCCCACCAGCCACATGATATACATATGACGCTCACTACGGCCAACGAGTACATAGGTATATTTAATGATACATAATTGACGAGCCACATGAAAGTACTGAGTTGTCCTACAATGACAGACAAACATAAAATATTGTTTAGCCAAGATCGATAATCGTTTTGAGAATTCCAACTGCAGAAAGCATTTAAAAATGAAGGAACAAGACAAACTGCGTTGGTCAACGACAGAGCTACCATTACATCCATCTGAGGAAAAACGATAAAAACTATAATGAAGAGACCAGTGGCATGTAAGGATTCCATAAAGAATACCTGTAAAGATACATGGAACACGATTCATTCTGCAGTCTTGACTGGTTAAATATTTTTATAGGAATCATTTTAATTGAAAGCAGTACATAAATCTATTTATTATTAAACATTTTCTTTTGAATTTATCATTTAAAATTGTAAGATGCCCAACTCGTGGCTCAGTGGCATCGTGAGCCGCTAGAAAATGTTAGGGCTGAGGTTCAAACCACTGGCGACTTTGTTGTAGACACCGTTTCAAAAAATGAGAAGACCCAATGGTATTTATGATGTTCAGCATCCTGTCTTGTTAGACGAACTATTACTACTACTACTACTACTACTACTACGGTAGAAATGGTATGGCATCAAAAAAAGTTCCATCGATTTTCCATCCACTTGCCGTGGCGGATGGGCTTTTTCCACTAACAGTGTCACAACTGTTGAATGACTCTGAAACCATTTTTACCATCGAAAAAACCGAAACAATCAACAATGTGCAACTCAGCCAAATATGCTGCAATTTGGATTCAAAATATCACTGGCAGCCGGATTCCCCTTCTTTATGTCGCTTACAGCGCCATATATTAACACGCTTTGGAATTTTTTTGATGCCGTACCGTTTCCCCTTTCTTCAAGTATCTTCAGTTCAAATTTGAACTAATTATGACGGTGGTTCTTTTTTTTTTTACAGTATTTTGAAAGATAAACTTTAATTATAATCACCCTATATATTAAGGAATTTATCTTATCATATAACCATTTTCTGAATTTCCTCCTGATTGAAAAGTGACGCCTAATTTCTTAACTATTTCAGCATACCCGTTTGTTTCATAGCCATAGTAGCTATTACTACCAACATGATTCTTTAGGTGAAAGAACAAATGATAATTGATCGGAGCTGAGTACTGTACTGTACGGAGGGTAATTAAGTTTTTATAAATGACTCGTGGCTGGTGAGCATTAGGACTACTACTACTACTACCACACCACGCCACATCACTGCGTCTAGAGCTGAGTTGCCCCTTTACAGTTTGGGAATGATGTGGGTGATAAGTTTGATTGGGCTCTGTGACACTCTACGGTCACGGAACACGTAGCCCAGTGTTACAATCAGTTTGGGAATGATGTGGGTGAAAAGTTTGATTGGGCTTGGAGATTTGGTTTGGTTTGGTTCACCGCTCTACGGTCATCTTGCGCGCGAGGGCTAAACAGACCGGGACCTACAATTTATAGTGGATTCCGAACCTCTACAAAACATCCATAACCCGAAACTTGTGGTACCGAGCGCAAGAGCGCTAGCCACTCTGCCAACAGGCCCCTGTGTGATACTGAGAGTCAAGTGCTAGCCACTCGGCCATCAGGCCCCTCTTTCGTAGGACTACCTGGTGAGAGTGTTCCAGGTTTTCTCAATACGACACGCAAATGCGAGATAGTTGTCCTTAATAGTTCTCCTGTTACATATATATAAAGATGAAGATCTCTTTTCGAAGTCACACCACATTACTTCATTGAGAAGAAAAAAAAACATGTCCTCATTCTAAATTAGTCATTCTAAGTATACTTTATCCTACCTCGAACTTTAACGATAGATCTCACCGAATTTCACGCTTCTCAAATCGAAACAGGAGCAGAAATAATGTATTCAAATAATTTAAGTAAGGCTCACAATCCACTCACCATCGCAAATGAAGTACATTTGGGCGTCTCATACCGCTTGAATATGCACAGTCTGGCTCCTCGGAAAGCACTGAGTATTTCTGGCACGAAGAAAACGAAGAGGAGGCACCATATCCAAGAATGCCTTTCTTCTTCAGACAGTTGCACGAAATAAGTTTCATCTCGATCCATTCCTTAAAAATTAGAAACATTTGTACGAATTTTTTTTATTTTATTTCCAATGGCAGATTATGAACAGTTACAGCAAAAAAGAACAAAACACATACAACGTACAACAGCAGCAAAATAATACAACAAACCATGCTGAAACAGAGTTTATTAATCTAACAATAATGCTAAGTTGCAGATCTTTTAGCCACTAAAAAGTGTTACCAGGTGCACCACGGGGACGTAGATCTTCTGCGCGCCCTTTGTACGAATTTTGAAATATCATGTTAAACATTATCAGCATTACTGCTATCGCGTTAATTGCAAATCAGGTCAGTTTATAAAGTTAATTATATAACAACTTAATCAAACTCAGTATTTTTAGATAAAATCTTTTTTAATTTTATGAAATCTACCAATAAGAATGCGGTTAAAAGTTTTCTTTTTTAATAACTACTACTGTATCCAAAAGTAAGACCAATTTTCAATTTAAATTTCCCGGGCATATGTTATTTCAATTTTTTTTCTTTTTAGGTTGCTGGCACTGTCCTTGACATCTGTGTTAAAATTGACGTCAAAATATCCGTTAGTGTTTGAGTTATGCTTGGTTTTGTGAGACGCTAAAACTAATTCCGGAGAATTATGAAATGTCTCAATTAATTTTTGTTTGCGGAAACGTATATCACTGTTGCAGATGACATTCGGTGAGCATTCCTATGTGGGAAAGGAATGTTTAGAAGTGGTATAAACAGTTTAAGAAGGTAGAGAACGCGTTGAAGACGAAGAGCCCGCTGGTCGACAGTCAACCTCAGCCAACGAAGCTCACGTCCGAAAAAAAATTAAAGATTTGATGCTTAAAAACCGTCGATTTACAATTAGAGACCTTGCTGATGATGTTGGAATTTCAAAGGATCGGTCAATTCCATTTTAGGCCTCAAACGCATCAAATCTCGATTGGTGCCGACAAACACTGAATGCGCCAGCTCACACTGCACTGACTTTTTCGCCAAAAATAAAACCCATATCGTTACACAACCTCTACACCGTGCTACTTCTGTTTATTCTTTAAACTAAAATACCACTCCGGGGACACCGTTTTGAGTCGATTGAAGAGATTCAACGTGAATCACCGCGCGCTTTGAAGGACATCCCTGCCGATGACTTTTTAGCATGCATTGAGGATCGGAAAAAGTGGGCATAAGTGCATTGTGTCCGGGGGATTACTTTGAAGGCGATGAAATCAATTTGGAAGAATAAATAAAGAGTTTTTGAAAAAAAAAAAAAATAATTGGTCTTAATTTTTGGGCACAGTAGTACATTTGAATATAAATAAAAATCTTTATTCTTCAAAGTCTAAATAAGGAAAAGGCAAATGTCATACTACTATTTTTTTTTTGTAGCATTTATTTATTTTATAACAAATCTTTATGTGTACAATTACAAATAAAATAATGTTTATTTTATTTATCAGAGTCCCTGGGAAGTCCTACACGAGAGTAATAGGGTTCGAATTTTCCAGAGGCTTTTCAGGACACATTCATTTAAAAAAAAATAATACACTCAAGAGCCAAACTACATTTTGCAATGAACTCGCCTGAATGACGTGGAAAGCACGTGATCAGGTGGAAGTGGTATTTAACTGCTGCTGGATATATATATGTATATAGCAAATATATATATATATATATGGCCAACTCGTTATTGACAGGTGGTCATAATGTTTTAGCTCTTGAGTTTATATCAGGTGAGTTTATAGTCTCATATATATCAACTACTTACCGGAGATACTTACTCGATATGTTACAAGGCTTGAATTTCCTGTCTTTCTCGATCACTGACGTCATGAAGAGGAGCGTTCCCTTGGAGACGATGGCGCACAGCAAGACGATGCCAAATGTGGACAGATAAACTATGAGTTTGAGGAGTTTCACAGTTTTGTTGAAGGCAGGCCTCTCGTCTGCGAGATGTTCTTTCTCCACTGCGGATTCATCGAAGAGGTCCCATGCTCTTGTTTCCTTCTCCTCCACAAGGACACTGAAATAAAAATATGGAGCATTTTCTTCATTAAGAATTTGATGTGAGCTAATAGTAATATGCTTATTTTTATGAGTTTCGTTCAGAAGGACTCTGAAATAAAATATGGAGCATTTTCTTCAGTAAGAATTTGATGTGAGCTAATAGTAATATGCTTATTTTTTGAGTTTCGTTCAGAAGGACATGAATAAAATAGAGAACATTTTCCTTATTATGAATTTGATGTAGAATAAGAGACCTAAATAAGTTTGACCAGAATAAGAGTAATTAATAAATTACAAGATGTTACAAAAAGTACAAAACAAAGAGCCCGCCTCGAGACTTCTTTTTCCCGCGCGCCTTTATTTAGAAAAGTAAACACGTTACGAAGCTATTCTAAAAATTCCGAGAAATGCCTGAAATTCTTCTTCTCAAGTCATACATTTATTTAACTACGGGCTTCCAAAAGATAAATACATACAATTATGTTTAACAATTTTGATCACTTCATACGAAATACTATATATATATATATATAAAAACATTACAAAAAGTTCTTACAAAGGAATATTTTATTTTTTAATACCTTTGGCTGGAAAATATTATACAGGAAAGTTTAATAATAGAATATAAATACCAAATATTAAGAAAATTAAATTTACATCTATTGACAGGCAAGAAATGAATCATTAATTTTTGAAAATCGTTGCATATCAGTAGATCATTTACGCGCCAAAGCATAAAGTAGTAATAGCCAGCACTGAAGACTATTGGTGAAAATCGCCAAGATATCATTGCATATGTTAAACTGCAAAGTCACGTGAGGGGTATGATCACGGGAGTATTATGTTTGTCCTAAACTGGCACCCCGATGAGTGCTCTATTCAGTGGAGTAACAATAAGGTGGCAAGAAGGGCAAATTGCCATGGGCCCCGGGTCCAAGCAGAGAGGATATGAGTACAAGAAGGGCCTGACATTTATTATTAAAAAATAAAGTAATATTTGTTAATTCTGTATTTCCTAACTTTAAATTACAAAAGTGATAGATTACAAAAAATTTGTATCAAGATTTTGAACGTATTCATTTGTATGAA